>VYZP01056556.1:0-18123 GCA_013400635.1 Hypocryptadius cinnamomeus
AGGCGGCGGCGGAGCGCGGCAGGGACCGGGACGCGCCGCGGTGTCCCCGCCGGTAGCGGCAGCCCGCACTGACAGCCCAAGCCGCGCTGGCCCCCCGGCGGCCGCGGTGCAGCTCGCCGTGCTCCTCCTCTGTATGTGGCTGCGGCAGCTGTGCCTGGAGCACCGCACCGAGCGGCTGGCCGTGATCGCCGCCAGGAAAGCCGTGGGTGCACGCACTGAGAGCCACCGGCAGGAGCCGCTCACCGTCCTGAGAGACCTCATCACGCCGGACTTGCTGCCTCAGCTCCACCTTCACTGGCTGCTCGAGGATGGGATCCGGGCCACGCACAGAGGGCAGCTGGGGGGAGAGCAGAGACTTCTTCATAGAGCTGGAGATTGTCATGCAAGGGTTAAGTCAAATTTTCAGTGCTGGGCTCCCTCTGGACAGCTGCATCACCACCTTGGCCTGGCTCTAGAAAGAGTGTGTTTCTAAGATCCCTCCTGATGCCGTGACACTCTCTGCTCCCCGTCCTGATCACTGTGCTGCTCAGGCAGCTCCCCAAAGTCTGCCTATTTCAGACTTGCCTCTTGTCTCTCTGGTGTGCCATGGTAACACATCCCAGAGCTCTGGCCAGGCTTCCCCCACTGTGGCAGCAGCTCAGCAGAAGCAGCAGCTCATGTCAGCCTCTTGCAGCTGTTGAGAGTTGTGTGATTGTTCTCCAGAGTCCACCAGCTCCCTGAGGCCCTTCACTGTCAGCCTGAAGCACCTCACGCTCTTCTCCAGAGTGAACCAGCAAGCTCAGTCCGTCTTAGATCCTGTATCCTGTGGCAAAACTGGAGGCCACAGAAACCTCAGAGGATGACAGCGAAGATTAGATTACCCAAAGGACTGAAGACAGCATCAGGCAGTCTTTGAGTGGCATTTGCACAGAGGCTGCTGCCAGGCTGTGCCTAAGTGAGAGGCTACTGCCAGTGTGTCTAAGGCAGTGGTTTGGAAGTCCAGGCAGCTGATTTGCACCAGGTAGGACAGGCTCAGTGTACAGATCCAGGAGGATGCCCACCCTGTGGGCATCTTCCAGGAAGGCCCAAGTAGCTACACTTGCCACTTCAATCTGACCTTCCAGCTGCCCTGCTGGCACATCTTGGCTGTGCTGAATTCAAACAGGAAGCTCTTGCAGAGGGAAATGCTCAGTAAACCATGGGAGAGGGGATGTGATGCCCATCAGGCTGGGTGAGACAGTGCTGATGGCCTCTTGGAGGTCCTAAAGAGCTCCTGGAACAAGTCTTTGGATAAATTCCCTCGAGGTGTCCTTCCTCACTGCAGAGATCAGCCAGCTGCCTGCCACAGCAGTGAGGACTTGGAGCACAGGACTCTGTGGGAGCTGGCTGACCACTGGATCAGTTCCTCCATTGAGGTGAAGCTCCAGCACCAAGTGGGAGCTGAGCTGGGTGCTTGCACTGTGTCCTGTCTTGCACCTTCATTCCCCTCAGCCTGTCATTTCCTCAGCGTGGAAGGGGCAGTTTGGGTCCTTGATCTGCTGAGTGAGCATCACTTCTTGCACAGAGCAGCAGAGGAACTGGATTGTGAGCTCCTGATCCTGCAGGAAGGGTAACAGTCACTGACCTGGCTAACAGCTGTGGCCAGGAGCCAGCTCTCAGTGGTGCAATGTGGGAGGTGCTGGTATCCTAGAATCTGCTGAGCTGGAAGGGACCCATTGGGATCGTGTCCAACTCCCAGTCCTGTGCAGGACACCACAAAAATTTCACCATGTGCCTCAGAGCGTTGTCCAGACACTTCCTGAACTCAAACAGGCTTGATGCCATGACCACTGCCCATGGGAGCCTGTTCCAGTGCTCAGCCACCCTTTAGGTGAAAAACCTTTTTCTGATATCCTGCCTCAGTCTCTCCTGACTCAAGCTTTATACCATTTCCTCGAGTTCTGTCACTGGTCGTGACAGTGAAGAGATTAGTACCTGCCCCTCTCCTTCCCCTCATGAGATGCCGAAGACCACAATGAGGTCTTCCCTCAGTTTCCTCTTCTCCAGGCTGAACAGACCAAGTTACCTCTAATGTTTCTCAAAAGCTTTGCTTCCAGTCCCATCACCATCCTCGTGGCATCTTTTGAATGTTCTCTAATACCTCAAGGTCTTTTTTATATTGTGGTGCCAAAACTGCCCCCAGGACTTGTGGTGAGGCTGCACCAGTGCAGAGCAGAGCAGGAGAATCCCCTCCCTTGCTGGCATTGCTGTGTCTGATGCCCAAGACAGGGTTGGCTCTCCTGGCTGCCAGGGCACTGCAGATCATATTCAACTTGCCATCAACCAGGACCCCCAGGTCCCTTTCCCCAGGTCCCTTTCCTCAGCTTCTTGTTCCCCTGTCTGTATATAACACCAGGATTGCACTGTACAAGGTGCAGAATGTCATTTGCTCTTGTTAAACTTCATACTTTTGGTGATTACCCATCTCTCCAGTTCGTAAAGGTCTCTCAGCAGGGCCTCTCTGCCCTCAATGGAGGAGTCGACAGCTCCTCCCAATTTAGTATTTTTAGCACTAAACATTAGTATATTACTTCATATTCCTTCAAATCCTGAGTCCAAGTCGTTAATGAAGATGTTAAAGAGAACTGGAGAGAACTGGGCCCAGGGTGAAGGCCTATGGAACCCCTCTAGTGGCTGGACACCAGCCTGATGTCACCCCATTCACTATAAGTCTTTGTTTGTGCCCAACCTGAGAGCCAGTTGCTCACCCATTGTGTAACAGGATTATTCAGCTGCAAGCTGGACACTTTGTCCAAAAGAACACTGGGACAGACAGTATCAAAAGCTTTGCTGAAGCCCAAAAACATTACAGCTACTGGCTTTCCTTGGTCAGTTAGGCTGGTTATCCTGTTGTAGAAGGAAATAATGTTCAACAGGTAGGACTTTCCCCTCATGAAGCCATGCTGGCTGTGACCAGTGACTGTGTTCTCCTACAGGTGTTTTTCAGTACCTGCCAGAATGATCTTTTCCATGATTTTACTGGGCACTGAAGTGGGACTGACAAGCCTGTAGTTTCCAGGGTTCTCCTTCTTGCCCTTTGAAATTGGGACATCATTCCCCAGCTTTCAGTCATGTGGGACCTCTCCAGATTCCCAAAACCACTCAAAAATCATCGACAGTCTTTGTGATGACATCAGCCAGCTCTTTGTGGTTTCTCAAATTAATCCCATGAGGCCCATAGATTTGTAGGGATCTAGGTACAATAACACATGACAAAACTATTTCATCCGTGGCCAGCACCCGCAGGTCCTTGCAGCATCCAGCTGTGAGGTGTTGTGCAACTGAGCCAATAAATCACCCTCGTGTTGTTTGGGAGCTGAGCCTGTCCCTGTGCCAGCTGCAGCCACCCTTCCCTGCCCAGGGAACGGAGCATGGGGAATTGGGCAGGGCTTTGGGCACTGCTCCTCAGTTGTCCTGTCTCACCGTGGTGCCTCAGGTGGCAGGAGGTGGCAGCTCCTGAATCCCTGCAATCGCACTGTGCTGCAGCTCGCTACAGAGCAGGGGTGTTGTTTGTCTGGTTGCAGCAGCTGCTCTCAATTCCTCAAGAAAGAGGAACCCGCCCTCGTGTGCAGGGGTCACTGCCGGGCAGATAACACTGCAGGGAGGTGGGGAGCAAAGGCTTCGTGCGAGGGTGGGGGAGGGAAAACTGCCTGGAGAGTAAACGCCCTCGTCTGTGGGAGCTGCTCTGGAGTGGGTGAATTCCCCAGCCCCATCGCAGCCAGATGAGCTTCAGCCCCAGCAGCTCCCAGCCTGTTGCTGGGACATAGCAGGGAATGTCAGAGACCTCGCTCCATTGCTGTGGTTTGGTCTCTGTCCATGTTTTCCCATGGAATTTAGCAATTCCTTCATTAACACTTTGGCGTTGATGGAGTTGGCTGTGGTTGTGGGCTGGGGATTTCCTTTGAGCACGAGTTTTGTAACGTGATCTGATACTATCGAGTCTCCGACTAAATATAGCATCATGTTTCTTTAAAACACCTTCTCGTGAGCTTAGAGCTGCTTGTTTCCCCTTTGGTTGTGCTGTGAAAGAGGCCTGGAAGGCTTTTCCAGCCCCTTTGCTATCTTTCTGGCTCCCATGGGAACCCCTCTGATTTTAGGAGACCTCTCCCCTCCAGCCTGTTCCTCTGCCCAGCTGCCACCCTGCCTCCCCTCCAGCCTGCCATAGGCACTGCAGGATGCTGGCTGCCATCCCCACCTGCCAGGGGTTGAAGGGTCTGGCTGAGGGCACAGAGCCGAGGGCATGGAGCTCCAAGTCAGGATGGCTGTGCCCCGCACCAGGTCACTGTGACTGGCTCTGTGGCCACAGACACGTGCCCAAGCAAGGGCTGCTGCCAGCACTGCTGTCTGGGTGCTCCAGCATCTGACTCGTCCCTCTCCAAGCTGAACACACAGGAAATAACTCATCGTTCTCTGGGTAAACATCTTTCCCAAGAGTGAAACTGCCCGGCCAGGATGAGTGTCCGGCTGTAATTTACCTCCACGTGAGTGCTGTGCTGTGCTGTGCCCTCCCATGCTCCACCCGCTCTGGTCCACCCAGACAGTCCCAGCGTAATTCTAGGGCCAGGGACACATCCTGAACCCCACAGGGCTCTGCCCTGTGCTCCCTTCCTCACTGGTGGGGGAACTGCTCCCACAAGGGGTTGCTGAAGCACAGGGGCGTCCCAGCCCCCCAAGCCTCCTTTGACAGAGTCTTGTCTGGAAGCACTTTATTGCTCTCTCTGACCCACATCAATCCCCCTGCCCATGCTCTGGGCATGCCACACCATGAGTGTGGGGAAAATCCCAACCCCACTTTGCCCTGTTTTCATGTCAGCCCTTCAGCAGCACGTGCTGGGGTGAGTGGGCAGGGAGGGGCACAGAGCCTGCTGGGCAGCCATCACTGGGGGGCTGTTGGTGTGGGGGGCAGCCCAGCAGCACCCTCGATACCTCACTCATGTTGGCAGAAGCTCTTGAGTAGCGGGGGCAAGTCCAGGCCATCGATGGCCAGACGGTGCACAATGTGTTTCTGGATAACCAGCCGGCACAGCGTCTGCAGGGAAGGAACTGCAAGAGAACAGAGAGTGTACCTGAGCTGGGCAGGTCGGCAGTGAGGCTGAGCACAGAGGGGTGGAGGAGCTGGCGGAGCTTCTCGGAGGCACTGTGGTTAAAGGCAGTAGTGGGTGCGTTTGTTGTGCAGCATTGTCCTGCCCTGGGCTCAAACTGGCTGTGCGGGGGCTGGTGCCAGGCTGCTCCAGCAGGGCTGGAAGCTCAAAGGCCCCGGGCAGCAAAGCTCTTCCCGTTATTAGGAGGAAGGCTGAGAGACAGTTATGTGCCCAAGCTGTGTGTGGCTGTGGCTGGTTTGCATTTCTTTCTCTGGTGGCTGTCAAGCAACTCCCCAGGGTCTCACATACCCATGCTGTGCTTCTTTTCCATCCCACTCCCTTGGTCTGCCTGCACTGGCCCCAGCACCAAACTGCTGGGTGAATGTTTGCAGGCTGGGGCTGCATTGCCTGCAGAGACAATGCCTGCCATACCTTTGGGGCAGACCACCATAAGAACCATCCCCTTGGGCACCGAGAGCCATGGGTGGCTCAGCAGCATGAGTACTGTCTGCTACAGACACTACTCTCCTCAGCTGTTACCCCAGGGAGAATACCAGGTTCCAGCCTTGGGACAGAAGCAGCTGCTCTTGACACCAGCATGTGAAGCAATGGCTCCCAGTGCTGGGGGCAGGCAGTACTCTGGCTCTAGCTTTTCTTCTGGCTCTGTCTCACCTGATCCATCTCCTCATTTTTCCAGCATGGTGCTAATTAGCACTTATTAGCCTGGTCCCTCCCAGCAAGCCAAGGGACATGGGATAATGCCCAGGCTCCGATGGCATCACAGGGTGTCTGCCCAGGGAACATCGTGTCTGGGGCACGCGGCAGGTGCGTGGGCGCAGTGTGCTGAGCCGTGGTGGGTGTAGGTGGATGTTTTGATGCCAGGGCAGGATCTTAGTTGTCTCTGGCTGCCACGTGCTGTAGGCAAGGCTGGGCACAGCAAGGCCTCACAGCTGTGGGACAGCCCCAAACACCCAACCCTATCACTCTGCTTGGGAAGGGTGACCAGAGGGGCTCTGCCTGACTGCTGCTGCTGCTGGGGGTCTCTCCCCTGGCCCCAGCACAGTGCCCATGGCAGAGCTTTCATCAGGCACTGCCCAGCAGCGGTACCGTGGATCTCGCCTGTGCTCCCCAAGGACCAGAGGCTTTCCTGTGCCCTCTTACCCGCTGTGTCCCTCTGCCCAGCAGCACACGCCAACCTTCCCTCTGTTGGCGACTCCATAGTCATGACCCCACCAGAGCTCCCCCACTCCTGGCCCACGCAGGAAGGGGCACAGGTACCTACAGCCATAATCCACCGGGATCACCCGGACACTCTTGGTGGAGGCAAAGACATCAATGACGGCGTAGAGCGGGCGGGTGGCGGGCAGGCCCCTGGCGCTCGGCCCCATGTCCTCTCCGTTGATGACGATGTGCATGTCGGCGGTGCCGTCGGGCTGCGGGGCGTACAGTACCCCGATGCGGCTGCGCCGGGCGGTCGCGGGCAGCACATTCATCTTGTACAGGTCATCCAGGATGTGGCTGTAGCGGCCGGGCCGGCTGCGCCCCACCAGCGTGTCACGGGGGATCCGCACCCGCTCGATCAGCAGGAAAGGCTCCCAGGGGCGCCCCCGCGCCTGCGCCTCCTCCCCCTCCACCACCACACGGTTGTGGTTCCGGGTGATGGCAAACACCCAGGTGTCCCCCAGGTTGACCAGGTCCGGCAGCGAGTACTCAGGCACTACCTCCAGGCTCTGGGGATCGTGGGCTGTCAGTCCCACGCGCAAGTGCCCGCACCAGCCCAGCTCCTTCTCCTCAATCTCCACCAGGAAGATCTGCCCGGGTGCCAGAGGCTCCTGGCTGAAGCACAGCCCGTTGGCGAAGCTCTCCACCCGTGTGGCTTGCGTGTGTGAGGCATCCAGGCGGATGTTGGCGCCGTGGATGTGGTGGAAGCGTGCAGCAAGCCGGCACCGGGCAGCCATTGCTGCCGGAGCTATTTTTAACTGTCCCTGTCACAGCTGCTGTGAGGTGCTGACAGCCCGGCTGGGAGGGACAACCGGAGGGCTCAAGGAGGGGTCCTAGTGCCATGGGGGAGGTTGGGGGGGCCCTGTGGCTGCTGGGCACAACTGGGCCCAAACCAGACCCACAGACATTCTACCCATTCCACCCTGGACTGTGCAGCGCTGCCACCTGGGCCGGTGTGCCTGGCTGTGCCCATACTGTCCAGCAGCAGCTGGCAGTGCCCGGTGGTGCCCAGTGGTACCAGCTACAGCCAGCAGTGGCCAGTGGCGATGACTGGCGATGACTGGCAGTGCCTGGAGATGTCCGGCTTTACCCAGCGGTGCTGGGTGGCACCCAGCTGTGGCGGTGGAACCCAGCTGTAACCGCTGGTGCCCGGTAGTGCCCACCGGCACCCCGTTTGGGTATGGGGGCTCCATCGGTGCCCCCCCCCACTGTCCCGGTCCGGGGCCGCTCCCACGTGCGCGGGCAGGACCGGGGCGGGGCCGGGGCGGGGCCGGCCGCCCCCGGGGCGCTGATTGGCCGCCGTCGGGCCCCGCCCCGCTCACGTGAGCGCCGCAGGTCATATGGGCGCGTGTCATGTNGGGACCGGGGGGACGGGACGGAGGGTCCGGGACCGGCGCCAGGGGAGCCGACTGGGCCGGGCCGGGGGTCAGCCCCGTGTGGGGGGCCGGACCGGGGCAGCCGGGCCGGGGCGCTCGCGGGGCGCTGCCGCGGCCGTTCCTGGCCGACAGCACCCTGACCGTCCCTTCCGCCCACCGCAGATGGGGCCAGTGTTGCTGTCGTCGCTGCTGCTGCTGGGGTTGGGCCGAGCCGCCCCCCCGGACCATGAGGTGACCTACCTGCCCGGGCTGTCAAAGCAGCCGTCCTTCCGCCACTTCTCGGGCTACCTCTGCGCCGGGCCGGGCAAGTACCTGCACTACTGGTACGTGGGACTGCGCCTGGCGATGGGGGGGCATCGGCTGGAACCGGGCACTCACAGCTACACGTCCACAGGTTCGTGGAGGCCCAGAGCAATCCCCAGAGCAGCCCCCTGGTGCTGTGGCTGAACGGGGGCCCTGGCTGCAGCTCCATGGAGGGCTTCCTCAAGGAGCATGGCCCCTTCCTGGTTAGTAGTCACTGCTATCCCGTGGCTCAAGGACTCAGGGGATGACTAGCTGCATGGCACGAGCCATCCCGCTGTGTCCTGTCCTCTTTGCCCATCAGTCACCACCTTCTTCCTCAGATCCAGCCCGATGGGGTCACACTGAAGTACAATGAGTACGCATGGAACAAGGTACAGGCACTGCTTCTCTTTGTGGCTTTGAGATGGGATGGCTGTGAGCCAGTTCCTCCTGCTCCCTCCATGGAGCTGACCGCTGCTCCCCTCCCACCCAACACACCCTCCTCTCGGATGTGCTGTTGAGCAGCACAGGAATGTGGTCACCCCAGTGCAGCCCTGGGGCGGGCCATGCTCCTGTGGGTGCTGCCATGGGCGGGGCTAGCAGTCCTTGGCCCCACTGAGCCAGAGGGTCTCCCCTGATTGCTGGCTCCTCTGCTGTCCTTGCAGATTGCCAACATCCTCTACGTGGAGTCTCCTGCTGGTGTCGGCTTCTCATACTCCGATGACAAGAAGTATGGCACAAATGACACGGAGGTGAGTGACTAGGAGAGCCCTGCTCCCCTGCCTGCCCACTCCTGGCTATGGGGTGCAGCTTCACCACCTGACCGTGCCACCTTCTCCCTGCAGGTTGCTCACAACAACTACCTGGCACTCAAGGACTTCCTCCGGCTCTTCCCAGAGTACTCTAAGAACGAGCTCTTCCTCACAGGGGAGAGCTATGGAGGGGTCTACATTCCCACACTGGCAGAGTGGGTGATGCAGGACCCCAGCCTCAACCTGAAGGTGGGCAACTTTGCTCTGCCCAGCCGGGGAGCAGAGGGCTTGGCACAGCCAGGGTGGGACCAGTTAGGATGCAGGGCACGCCTGGCCCTGCAGCCTTTCATCTCTTCCTGGGGTTCTGGCAGCAGCTGCTGGTGGACGTGTCTGTCCCTGCTGCCGGGGGAGTGTCCTCAGGCACCCCCAACCCTCCCTGTTCCCTCCGCAGAGTAAACAGTTCCACATCTGCTTCCTGCCTGCGGCTGCTGTGCTGTGACTGCCCCGCGGGGAGCTGGAACACAACAGGGTTGTTTTCTTCTTGCCTCGCAGGGAATCGCTGTGGGAAACGGCCTCTCATCTTATGAGATCAATGACAACTCCCTGGTTTACTTTGCCTATTACCACGGGCTGCTGGGGACCGAGTAAGAACAGAAGGAATGCTGGATGTGCCATCCCTGTGCAAGCAGGATGGGTGCACAGCTGAGGCTGGGGTTGTCTGGGTCGGTGGTGTTGAGACAAGGGCAGCACCTGTGCCAGCATCTGGGCTGTGGCTCCTTGTCCCAGGGCAGCTCCCATGGGTGGGTTTGTTTGTGGGGTAAAGAGGGCACAGGGCCAAGCTGTGTGCCTTGTGGGCACTGGCAAGAGAGCTGCAGGGCAGCTGTCATGTCAGTATTGCCACCTGTCCAAGTGGTCCTGGTCTCTGCCCACAGGCTGTGGCAAGACCTGCAAGCCTTTTGTTGCTCCCAGGGGAAGTGCAACTTCCATGACAACTCCAACCTGAATTGCACACTCAAGGTGAGGGGAGCCTATACACATGCTGAGCAGCACGTGCCTGGGCCCACAGGTCCACAAGGGTCCTGCTGAGTCCCAAACCCTTCTTGCGATTCTTTGCAGATGGGGGAGATGATTCAGATTGTAGAGGAGTCTGGCCTCAATATCTACAACCTCTATGCCCCATGCGATGGAGGTGTCCCCGGGAGCATGAGGTGAGAGCTTTGGTTGCACTGGCACAGAGGAACATGGTGGGCTGGGCAGGGGGCCCCTCTGGGACAGATGGATGGTGTGTGGCTGCTGCTGAGGACTCCCCCCAGGAGAGCCCTTAGCCCTTATTCTCCAGGGTTTTCAGTCTCTCCTCATACTCGCTCTGGCTACAGATACGAGGGTGATTATCTCATCACACATGACCTGGGCAACTCCTTCATCCGGATGCCACTGAGGTTCTCCTGGCGGCAGGTGAGCCAAGGTGCCCATGCTGCTGGGCTGTGAGCAACCTCTGTTTGGCCAGTTGTGCTGTTGTGGGCAGGAGGGGCAGAAAGCAGCTGCTCCATGGAGCAGGTGCTGCTGTGACAGTGACTCTCCTGACTCTCCCAGAACCTGTTCCGGATGCCAGTAGCCCGAAAGAAGGTCCGGATGGACCCGCCCTGCACCAACTCCACGGCTCCTAGCATGTACCTGAACTCCCCTGAGGTGCGGAAGGCTCTGCACATCTCCCCCAAGGCCTCAGAGTGGCAGGTGTGCAGGTGAGCAAGCTGTGGGCAGGGAGGGACTACTCTGAGAAGGAGCAGACGTGCTGCCAATGCTTCCTCCACAGCTTCGACGTGAACCGCAGCTACAAGCGCCTGTACATGCAGATGAATGAGCAGTACCTCAAGCTGCTTGGAGCCACGGTGTGTGCAAGGGAGCCCACAGACCCTGGGCATGTCTCTGCCAGCTCAGCCTCCTACCTGGCTGGGGCTGCTGCCCTGCCAACAGCTCACTCTCTGTCTGCTACACAGAAATACCGGATCCTGGTGTACAATGGGGACGTCGACATGGCTTGCAACTTTCTCGGGGATGAGTGGTTTGTGGATTCCCTGTGCCAGAAGGTAAATGAGCAGGGCCCAGGCTAGGCCAGTCACTGGCTCTAGGCTATGTGTTGTAGCTGGCTGTGGCAGGAGCATGGGCAGGGCCAGCCGCAGGTGCTGAAGGCACTGCTGCTACTCCCAGGTGCAGGTAGCTCGCCGGCCCTGGCTCTACACTGAAAATGGTGAGAACCAGATCGGTGGCTTTGTGAAGGAATTCACCAACATCGCTTTCCTTACTGTCAAGGTAGGGCTGAGGGCTCTGGGGGCCAGGGATGGGGCTGTGGGTGGGTGTGCTGGATACCAAGGCTGCAGTCAGGGTTGGGTGGTGTCGGCTGGGCTGTGGCAGCACCCCAGCCGCACTGCCATCCACTGTCCCTTTCCCACAGGGAGCTGGCCACATGGTGCCCACAGACCGGCCGCTTGCTGCCTTCACCATGTTCTGCCGCTTCATTAAGAACCAGCCTTACTAAGAGCTGCAGAGGTAGCGCCTGGCGCTCCAGCTGCTCTCACTACCCCACCTGCCCTCACCACCGGCACCTTACACAGCCCGTCCTTGCTGCTGCTCGGCTACACCACAGACCTGTCATGCCTGCAGCCTTCTCCCCCAGCTGGACAGGGTAGAGGGCATGGGCTGGGGGACTCTGTCCTTGTTGGAGAGGCGTTGTGCACCTGCTGCAGCCACCTCCTCCCTTGTGGCTTCCTGTCTTGCCTCCTCCCTGTCTGCGGTGGCAGCTGCTTCCCTCCCAGGCAGGGAGCAATCCCCAGCACTTCCCCTCGGCCCCACACGCACATGGCCCGGGCAGGCTATGAGGAGCAGCAGCGGGGGGCGGCTGGGTCCTGCTCACTTCCACCTTGGCTCCCACCAACTCTGCTCCCACTGAAGGAGACTTACCACCACTACCACAACAATCCCACTGCCAGGGCACGCAGTGCTTCAGGAACTCGTAATAAACTCTGACCAAGGTGGTTCTGCTCCTCCTCGCACCTTTGTGCCAGCCCCTGCTTCGCTTTCCTCTGCTCTCTGAGGAGCACCAGTGAGTGACAGTGCCCTTTGCTAGGGAGCTCTGCGCTCTGTGAGCTGTGCCCTTTCTGCAGGGATCCCTGCATCCTGGAAATGAGTGACCCACCTCAGCAGCAGCAGCAGCAGCACAGTCCCTCTGAGCCCTCTGGCACTGCACTAAGCTGCATCTGCTCCCAAGGACCCAAGCTGGGCAGCAGCATCAGCTGCTTCCTTTCCATCTTCCCACCATGTACCTCAGCATGTACATGTCCTCCAAGCAACGAGGCCATGTGGTTGGAGTCAGGTGGTTTATTAGTGTAATGAGCAGGGCTGCAGCAGGGGTTCCCAGAGCACCCTCTCCACCTTGCTGCGCCCCACCAGGGCCTGGATGCCCTGACAATGTGCTGGTGGTACCAGGGAAGCTGCTTCCTACCTACAGTCTACGGGTCCAGCCCGGGATCTGCCCTTGGTCCAGGGAGGAGAGCTAGAGCGAGCTGGAGTCCAGGCTGGGCTCTGTGGGCTGGGAGCTGGAATAGGCAGCAGCAGTCGGCACCGGGCGGTATTTCTCAATCACCTCCCGCAGCCCCTTGGAGAAGTGGAGATCAGCTCCCACTGTGAGGAATCCCTGCAGAGGGAAGAGGGTCAGTGTAAGGCTGGAGGTGACAATGCCCTTCCCAGCAGGACATGGAGGCACAGGCTGTGCCCATCCCACCACGTACCGCATGATTGGTGACCACCTCCCTGGTGAAGTCCATGCCTTCAGGCAGTGGGATCTGCACCCCCTTCTTTGTTCTCTCTGCAGAGAGGGAGAGTTGGGATGAGGCTGAGCCCTGCTATGCCCCTGCCTACACTCCTAGTTGTGTGGGAGCAGTGATGCCTACCGTTAATGATGGGCATGATGGTCAGCTGCAGCAGGGTCTTCAGTGGGGCCTGCAGTGAAAACAGCTGCAGGAGAAGAGCTGGGGTCAGTGTAGTGGCAGAGCTGCCAGCCAGGGCAGGGAGGGCTGTAAGTGGGGATCCTGAATGGACAGCCTTTCCCCAGCCCACCCCACACTGTGGCTGGGTGTAAGGGTTCCCAGGCCATCACCATGCTCTCACCGCAAGCGACTCCAGCGCTGACTGCTTGGAATAGATGCGAAACCTGCACAGGAAGAAGCAGTTGTGAGTAATGTGTGGAGGGGACCCTCCCCATGCCCCCGTGGGACCCCAGGCATACCGTCGTAGGTCCAGCTGCACACGCAGCGCCTTCCCTTGCAGAAACACCTTGGCACTCAGCTTGGTTTCCTGGGGAGGGAGAGGGCTGACTCACGGCAGGCAGAGGACAACCAGGCCAGCTCATGCCACAAGTCCAGTGTCCCTCTGCTCGGTGACACCAGTTCCTTACAACACAGGGTGGGGGACGCTGCTCCCATATACACTGGGGTGACTGCACAAGGAGCCCCAGCCCCCCTCTCACCATGGCCATGCTGGAGAGCTGGACAGGTGGGCGGTCCGGGGGCACCAGTGAGATGTTCAGGAAAGCAGACACAGAAACTGAGGTCCCTGAGGGTTTGATGGTGCAGCGAGGGGGAGCAGAGACCTGCAGCACCAGCCGCAGCGGGGCATCCACAGAAGGGCTCTGGGGAAGGCAGGTGAGTTGGAGGCTGTGCAGAGGGCAGGGCTGTGCTCTGCCCTGGGGCTCTGCCATGCCTTCCATCCTGTCTGGGGGCTCCTTACCAGCATGAAGATAGTCCCAAAGAATGTGGCTCTCAGCAAAACCTCCAGGTCCTTGGGCACCTGTGGAGAGCACAAACCACTGGAGGTGGAGCAAGCCACTGCTGCAGGTCCCAGCAAAGCTGCTCCCTGGATGGCACCTCCTTTGCTCTGTAACACAGCCCACCCCTCCCTCCTGCCTGCACACATTCCAAGTATTTGGTGCTCCTTACCTTCTCCCCCTGGAGCTCTATGGTCAGTACTCCTGCCTGGAAGTATGAGTGCATGGCTGAGTCAAAGAAGTACTCAGAGAAGGCAACATAAACCATGCGTTCAGTCTCCTTGATCACCGGCTCCACCGCGTGGTTCTCCAGCTCCTGGTCCTCTCTCACCCGGGGGAAGAACATGCCCTAGACCAAGTGCAGGAGAGGTTCCCACAGCCATGGGGCAGCCCTCACCTGCTCCATGGAGCCCAAGGTGCCTGCTGGCACAGCCTTTTCCACAGGGATGGGGAAGGACCAGCAAGGCAGGACCCAGTGTTCACCTTGAAGTCGAGCTCAAGGGTGTCAGTAGTGATGGACGGATCCCGTAGGAGGGAGTAGTCAATCCCAATATGCTCATCCACGTAGTTTCTCACTGCCAGGGAAGATGTGCTGGTGTGACTTAGCCTGGAGCTGCCTGGCAGCTTGATGCCCAGCCCTGTCTGCCCCACAGTGAATGGGATCTAGTCCCTTTGCAAGGGCAACACACACCAGGCACTGTGTCCAGCAATGAGTTCAGCAGCACCAGGCTGGCATGCTCCAGGGATGGGCAGATCTGCAAGACAAGGAGCCAGGCTGAGGGGAATCACTCCCAGGACTGGATGAGGAGCTGCAGAGGCAGGACAAGGCCCAGCAGATGGGTGGGATACAACTCTGCCCTCTCCCACACACAAAGTGCCGAGCCCTAACATTACACAGCCCGTCTCTGCGCTCAGCTGTACCTGCTGGCTGAGGAGGAAGCGCATCCCCGTGACGATGAAGGTGCTCAGGAACTCATAGACCTTCCTGGAGAACACAAGAGTGGTTCTGCACTGCCTGTTCTCCCTGTGGCTCTGTGCCCATTCCAGCACACAGCTGGGCTGAGGAAGCACTGAAGGTGTGAGAAGGGGGTCAGGAGCCAGGCACATGCAGAGGGGTCAGGTGTACCTGAGTGTGCCGGAGAAGCCAGCGTGCATTCTCGCTATGGAGGCGTTGCAGGTCATATTGGAGATCTTGAGGCGCCCAGCCTCATCCTTGGCCAGCTGCAGCACTGTGTAGATGTGGACACCATCCGCAGAGGCGTTGATGGACCCAATGTCATAGCTAGAAGCCAGAAAAGCAGATGAGAGGAGCACACAGCTCCTGCCAGCTGCAGGACAGCAAGGCACCTGTGGCACCCAGCAAACACCGCTATGGGGTGGGCTAGCACCCAGAGCAGGAGGAAGGGAAGGCAGCTCACAAGAACCAGTAGAGCAGCTGCCTGCGGAAGCGCAGGCTAATGGAAGCATTGTTGATGTTGAAAACAAGGTGCTGCTGTGGCTGGAAGTTCAGGTCTGAAAAGGCCAGCTGCAGGTCTGTCACCTTGACCCTGCAGGGAGGGGACAGGGGTGGTTAGATGGACAGATGGACATGGGAAGCTGTGGGCAGCAGGCAGCACTCACTGGCTGATGTTGTACTGGAACTGCCCCTCATTCCCATGCAGGTCCGACACCGTGATGTTCTGCAACTCCTGCTCCACAAAGCGCAGCCCCTCCTGCTTCACTGCAGGGAAAAACGAGGCTGGGCTGGGACATGCCCTCCTGGGAGCATCGCCCCTGACAGCCCCCACTCCTCCCGGCTGCCCCGTGGTGGAGCAGGCAGAGCCCTACGCAAGGACAGACCCCAGGAGGGTACCCAAGAGAGTTCCCTCTTCCCAGACTGTGAGATCCTGGCCGTCCCCTTACCCAGGTCCAGCCCCTTGGAAGTAATCCGGATTTTACAGCCAGGAGGGCTGTGTGAAGCTGTGACCAGCGAGGGCAGAAGGAGAAGAAGGAGGCTGCCGCTGGCAGCCATCTCGCACCTGGAGGCAGAGAGCAGGGTCAGCACGGACTGGCCTGGGGACGTACACGGGTGTCAGCATAGACAGGCCCAGGGGACACACTGGAAGGGAAGCAGCTACTGTCCGACCTGCCCGGGGCAGGGGATAGCTCCAAGGAGCACCCCACGGCTCCACTGTTCTCCCTGAAACCCCCCAGTGCTGCCCAGGTCGCCTTTGCCTGAAAACTCTGGAGCAGCAGCCCATGAGGGGCACGGCCTCTACCTCAGGGTGCTGTGCACAAGCCCCCGCACTGGCCCTGTGGAGCCCGAGGGTCCCACATCTGGGAACACTCACTCCAGCACTCCCCCCGCCCTGAACACACCCCGCTCCCCAAACCGCAGGGACAGGCGCCAGCCCCGTGCGTGCTGCTGCAGCGGGGAGCCCCAGCAGTTCGCAGAGGAGCGAGCTCCCGCCCGTGGGGCCGTCCCACAACCCTCACAGCCCCCCCGAGATGTGCCGCCTGCCCCCAGGCTGGTTTGAGACGGGAGCTGGAGCCTGTCCATCCCGCAGGAACAGGCAGAGCTCCGTGCGAGCCTGTGGGATGGGACGGGGCTCCCCCACAGCTTCCCCCAGTTCTCTGAGAGGATGGGGACGCCCTCCCCGGGACTGTGCGATGGGACGGGGCTCCCCCACAGCGTTGCCCTCCAATTCTGTGAAGGGAGAGGATGGGGGATCCCCTTCCCCGGGGCCCGGAACCACCGTCCTGCCCAGAGGCTGGGGAGCTCCCCCACACAATGCCGGCTCAGTTCGGGTACTTACAGCGAGGCTCGTCCTTGGCTCCCGGCGTGGGGAAGCTGAATCACGTGAAGGCGAGAGGGAGGGAGAACACCACCAGCTCCAAGACTTTCTTTTGAACTGGATGAGGTTTCCCTGCCTTTATATAGCCCCCAACTGCCACTCCTTGTGGGCTCACAGCTGGGAGGAGACAGCGGGACGGACGGTCGGGGAGGATGCAGGTCTGTGTCCCGCCGAGCCCGGCTGGCTGCCAGCACCGGCACAGACAGCGGCTCGCCTGGCCACGAAGCCTTCTTCCCCCCGAAAACACCGCTCCCCGCGTCCTGCACACGCAGCCACAGCCTTGGGTATCTCCGGCACCCCCCGTACGAGGGGCACATGTGCATACGGCAATGTCCGGGAGGGCCTGGGCTCTTGAGGACTCCCAATCTGTGTTATGCAGCTTCTACCAGTGCTCCGCTATCCCAGCTTAAGTGCAGACCCGGGCCGGGGGTGCTGCTGGGGGCTGGTTCATGGCCATCTGTAACATGAACCTGAGCAGAGAAGCTGCGGACCCTCAGGACTGCCCCGACCCCAAGGCAGGCAGCACTGGCTCTGCAGGATATGCCTCTGGGTGGCCTTGCCTCGTGTGTTAGCAGCAGCTTGTCTGGCTCCGGGGTCGCAGCACCGAGATAGGCACTGCCGGAGTGCCCCCATGAGCGCCCATGCCGCTGTCCTGCTCCCGTCACGGAAAACACGGGCAGCTCCTCAGCCCGGGGCTCCCTCCCGAAAATCCTGCCTGGCCGAGCCATGCCGAGAGTCTGCCCCTGCCCTCACCACCCCCTCGGCCACTCGAGCTGCCTCGCTCCAAGGCTGGAGTTTCATTGCCCCTTCACAGAGTCCCCTCTGCCCTCAGGGGTCGGTCTGAGCCGGCCCTTTGTGCCCCGGGGGGTTATCGGTGCTCTGGGCAGCGGAGCCGGGCTGCTGGAAGCCCAGAACGGGAGCCTCAGTGCTTACACAGCACTTATCCCTCCAGAACTGCTGCGCCAGCGTTAACTCATTAAACTGACCCCGGTGCTCCCGGAGCAGAGGGCAGGACTCCGGGAGATGGGAAACCCCTCGGAAAGCTGGGCAGCGGGGATATCCCAGGAGAGGCCCCGCGGTTTCCCCTTCACCGGGGCCGTGGGCCAGCACCGGCCATGGGCTGCTCAGGGAGGTGGGGCCGAGGCAGGACGGGTGCTCTGCTAGGCGGATGTGGCAGAAGCTCCGCCGGCTGCGAGGGGTCCAGCGACCCCCAGGGAGCCCCCAGTAACAGCCGTGTCCTCAATCCCCGTCCCGGGTTATCCTCCAGCCTACGCTGTACAGCAGCAGCCGCGGGACAAGGGAGCGACCCCAGCGACCACCGGGCAGTGCCCTGCGCTGCACCGCGTCCCTCACTGCCAGCGCCCGCCGGCTGCCACCGGGGCCCGCGGGCCAGGGAATGGCCACGGCAATAGTGTGGGGAGGGACGTGTCAGCGCTGCGCCCGAGGGACCGCCGGGACAGGCAGTGTCTGCCAGGGCTGGCCCGGGCTGAAGCGCAGCAGGAGCAACCGCTGTGCCCGGCGGGCGGCGGAAGGCCCGCGCCTCCACATCAATGCAGCACCCCCGGTCCGGCCGCCACCCCGCCCCGGCGCCGCCGCTCTTCAAAGTCCCTTTGGTGGCGACCGCTGCGGCCGCGCCCTGTCAGTGCCGGGAACCGCCCGCGGCGGGGGGGGAGAGCGGGGCCGGCCCGCACGAAGCGGCTCCACGACAGCGCGGGCGGGACCGCGACCGCTCCGCACCCA
>VYZP01056556.1:18137-31094 GCA_013400635.1 Hypocryptadius cinnamomeus
GCCCCCCCGGGGGGGGGGTGCCCGCCACAAAGATGGCGCCGGGTGGGCGGGATGATCGCGCAGCCTTTGCGCATGCGCCACGTAATTCCCGCAAGCGCGGGCTCTGCTTCGCGCATGCGCTCCACACCCGCGGCCCCGGCGCAAGATGGCGGCGGCGGGGCGGGCGAGGCGGAGGTGGNGCCAGCGGCGAGCACGGAGCGACGGCCACGCGTCCCGCCAGGCAGCCCGCCACCGTAAGTACCCGCCCGGCCGGCCGCCGCCCCGCTTAGGCCGCGCCCCCGGACCGCTCCCGGCCAGACTGCAGAGTTGTCGCCGCCGCCGCCTCCTCTCCGTACTCGCTGGGCGCCCGTGGCCGCCCGCCGGCCCCGGCCCGCCGCGCCGAGGAGCTCCGTGCCGTCTTCGCCGCCGGCAGGGCAGCCCCAGGAGGTTCCCGGCCGCTTCCCCGCGCAGACACGGTGCCCCGGTCCCCAGTGCCCGTGGTGCCCCGGGAGCGCTGCGCTGCTCAGCTCCGGGCCCGCCGGCCGGCGCTCGGAAAGGGGATGGGTGCCGATGGGGAAGGCGATGGCCTGGCTCCCAGCCTCCTGGAGCAGCCGTGGTTCTGGGATGGGGGAAAACCGCGGGGTTGTCCCGGGGGGCTGTCGCTGATCTCCTTTGTCTGCATTTGCTGTTGTCTTGTACAAAATTCTACCTCGGTGAAATGGAAACAAATACCGGTCCTGTTTGCTGTACTTCTTTACTCTGTGTCTCTTTACCCCTCGCTGTGGTCTCTGGTTGTGCTGCTGCTCTAGGTTGTAAGCTCTCTGGGCAGGGACAGCGTTGTACCGTGTTTGTGAAGCACTGTATGCATTGCCATGGTGTATAAAAACATACCGTAATCACCATAAAATGCTTCCTCTGGATCCCTGTCACTGTCTAAGTCCCAGTGTAGTTACATGAAAGTAGAGTGGCTTCTGCCAGGATTCATGTTAGTTTGGCTGTTTCCTTTTCCCAGACCTTAAGGGTACTTGGATTTAATACTTGTTAACACTGATCAAGTGATAAAGCTTCTTGGCTACTTCCACCATTCCAGTTTATCCATAAATGGGAGGAGGCAGAGCCAGTCACCCTTTTTGACAGCTCTTTTGAGCGATGGGTGGTGAAAAACACTGGCAGGTCACTGGAGCTGGCATGTGCCATCCAAGCTGGCCAGGGCTCCATGCCCAGCGTTGTCTGTGAATCCTGACAATCATGACTTTGGGAGCTCTGGTCCCCCCAGTACACACCAGTTCACTCCAGGGTGTGCTCTGTGTAATGTGCAGGATGCAGCAGCAGCTGCGTGTGCAAGTGTAGCTTTAGTTTGAGGAGGAGGGACTAGACATCTCTCAGAGGTTCCCTGCACTCCTGCCTCGCAGCCCCGCCATCTCCAGGGTCCCTGTACTCATGGGCTGACACAAGCCTGAGCTGCTGCCACTGGCCCAGCTCACCTTGGCACCTTTGTGAAGTGGCTGTAAGGACGTGGTGGGGTTGGAGTTCAGGAGGGAGTGTGAGATTGCACAACACTCACTGCTGAGGCTGTTAAAGGTCCCCAGTTGTGTCCTGCGCTCTGCAGCAGGCACGGGGCGTTACCTGCTTGCTCTGGGGCAAAGACCCAAACTCCAGCTGTCCACAGTGTCCCACACCTTCCCTTGTGTACCCTGCCTGGAAAGATGGAAACATCATCCGAGGGGCTGAAGGAGTCGAGTTCCTCAATGCTGATCTCAGCCAATGCTGTGGGCAGCTGAGCTACTGGCCACTCACTCTTGACCACTGTTTGCTCCTTCCTTTCTGTTCTGCTGAAATAGCCGCTGGCCTTTATGCAGGAAGCGCAGCGAAGGCTTCAAATCCCAGTGACTTAGCCAAAAAAAATCCAGAGTTTTTATTGGAGAGCTCCTGTACGTGGCTCCTGCTGCCAGGTAGTGTGCTGCTCAGGTGAGGAGCACACTATGCACAGCATTGTGCTGCTGCTGCCCTGACTGTGCTGGTGTGTGCTGTGGGGTGTCTCCAAAGCCTGAATAGAGTTAAGTGTCTGAGGTAGCTGGGAATTATGTAAAATGCCTTGTTTCCCCTCAGTTCATTGCCAATGCATTTTGGGCTGCCAGAGAAGAGCAATCTGTGGCGCTGTTTCAGAAACTTCCCCAGGGGAAGAGTGGTGACTAAGAGAGGAAAAGCCTGGCTGTTTCTCTCCAGCTGGCAACATTAAATTATGATTAAGAGGAGTTTTATTGTTCCAACAGACCTTCTTTTGCATAACTGTTGTTATGCAGATGAAAAAGCAGCAAGGGCCAAAACAGCTGGCTGAGGCCCTGCTTGTGGGACTAGGATTAGGACTAGGACGTGTCAGCCTGGGACATGCAGAGGGTAATAATTCGGGAGCTCCTGACTCCCAGCCTGTGGTTTTCTGAACCACAGAAGTTGTTAGTGAACCTCCAGGGCTATTTTATATAGCTTTTTTTTTTTTTTTTAATGAAAGCCTTTTGTTGAAATGATGTGCAGTTATGTGTGTGTGAGTTGATTCAAACTGTCTCTGGGGATAACAGATCAGACCTGGCCGGTGGTATTGGTGTGGCAGAAGGTGGCACATAATCACAGAGGAGTGTATGTTATTTTTTGCAATCTGATGCTTCACTCTTTGGAGAGATCTAGCTGAAAAGGGAATATTTTGAATGCTGGCCTGAAGAACACCCTGGCTAACCCCATTTAAAGATGAGCATTCGTCATAGCTCATTGTATCCAGGATAACAGGTGTTTTTCAGGGCTGAGGTGCAGTTTGCATGTATTGGTTCAATCCCTGGTTTATTATCAGAATTAACTTGTATTGCTACACCTGAGTGTGCCAAGCAGATCTGGCACCTTTCCTGCTGTAACACTGGATATTACTCTGTTTTTTCCAGTGTGGTTGCTGAGAAATGGCCAATGAGAATCACAGAAGCCCTGCGGAGGAAGCGTCTCTCATGAGTCACTCACCTGGCACCTCCAACCAGAACCAGCCCAGCTCCCCCAAACCCATGCGCCTGGTACAGGACCTGCCAGGTACCGACTCTGCCTTCGGGCATTCTGCAGGGCCCTGGCAGCGGGGAGGGGGCTGAAACAGAGCTGCCAAGGGAGGCCGGGAATGATGAGTGTTTCAGAGTGTGCTGTGACAGTGCTGGGCACCTGCAGGGCAGGTCTGTTGTGCAGGATGCTCCTCTCCTGACTCTCACTGTCCTCTCAGATGAGCTGGTGCAGGCTGGCTGGGAGAAGTGCTGGAGCAAGCGGGAGAACCGCCCGTACTACTTCAACCGCTTCACCAACCAGTCTCTGTGGGAAATGCCTGTGCTGGGACAGCACGATGTCATAGTAAGTGCTCACTCACCTTGGGAATGCTGTGCCGGGACTGGGGTCTTCATGGTCTGTGGGACTCAGATTACAGGTGTACAGGGTCTTCTGTGCCTTCAGAACTCCTTGCTCAGTCCATTGTCTGGCATGATTCTGGGGTAGTGTTCCTATGTCAGGTGCCTGTTAGGTGTTGCTGTTCCGGGAGTCATGTGCCTCTCGAAGAACAGAAAGCGTGGGGGATTTGTGATGAGTTTTTCTCATTAAAGTATTTTTAAAAAGCATATAGATATCTAGAAGAGAATCTTTCAGCTTTGTGCAGGTGTGACTAGTGGTGTCCTTATTTCCATCCACGTGGGATCTGGGAGCAGTGCAGTGGGACGCTGCAGTGGCAGTGGGTGAGCATGACGTGTGCTGTTGTTGTTTGGACTCTCATAGTCTGACCCTCTGGGACTGAATGCGGCTCCAATGCCACTGGAAGGTGGGGTGGCAGATGCTTCTGTGGAGAGCAAGCAGAGGAAGAGGAGGTTCTCTGAAGAGGTTCCACCAAGTGGCAACAGTGTGAAGAAGCCCAAGGTGGGTGTGGTGCTCTGAAACAAATGTGTGCAGCCTGAAACCAAGGGGGGCTGGAGAGCTCACGGGGGTCTCCCGCGTGGTGTTCTGGTGTGGGACTGTTTGATTCACTGGGCTGCTTCTCCTTTACCTGTCTCTCTGGTGCAGTAATCTTTCATCTTTCACACACACAGGCGGATGTCCCAGGGAACCCAGCTGCTCAGCCAGTCCCAAGCTCTCCCAGTATTCCAGGAACCTCTGTTTTGAAGGCATGGTGTGTTTCACCTGAAGACAAACAGCAGGCAGCTCTTCTACGACCAACCGAGTGAGTTGTCTCCATTCGTCTTCTGTTCCTTTCTCAGTGAAGTGTTTGAGACACACAGGTTTCCAGATATCTTTGAGAAACCTGAGGGATAAATCACTGCTAGGAGTCTTGATAGTTTGGTTTCCTGGCTGGTGAAATAGTCCAAGGAAGCATCTTTAAAAGTAATACTTGATAATTAGCCAATAATCTGGTTATCCTGATGACATTTGCTTCTGCCACAGAGTATACTGGGACCTGGATATTCAGACAAATGCTGTGATTAAGCAGAGGGCACCATCAGAAGTGCTTTCTCCACACCCCGAGGTGGAGCTGCTCCGGTCCCAGCTCATTCTCAAGCTGCGGCAGCATTACCGTGAGCTCTGCCAGCAACGAGAAGGTGAGTTTCTGTTGGGTTCCTTTGATTTCCTTCTCAGTCTAGTGTTGTGATGATCTGACTTTTGTTTTATGCCTGTCTAGTCCCTGTGTTCTCTTTTTGTGGTGGTTATACTCTGTGGCATTGTTGGTTGATTGATTAGGCAGAACATTGTGTGATGATCCATATCAGAGCTATTGGGCATTTCTGTATTGTATTGATTAGATCCTTCTTCTGTGCGTCTCCAGGGATTGACCCTCCAAGGGAGTCATTTAATCGCTGGATGTTGGAGAGGAAAGTGGTTGATAAAGGGACAGATCCTCTTTTACCGAGTGACTGTGAGCCAGTAGTGTCTCCTTCCATGTTCAGAGAGATCATGAATGACATTCCCATCAGGTACTGTTCACAGACAGAGCACTTTGTTGGGATGGTTCTGGGTCAGTCTGGTCTGGTGATTTACCTGCCACGGTTCTGCTGTGGTGCTTCTCTTTGTTTGGATGCTGGTGAAGGAAAGCTGGGGAACTGAACCTGTCTTCCATGCCTTTGTGAGACTCATGCATATGAATTTAACTTACCTCAGGTTATCCAGAATTAAGTTCCGAGAGGAAGCCAAGAGGCTGCTCTTCAAGTATGCTGAGGCTGCGAAACGACTGATTGAATCCAGGTGGGAGCTCTTCTCACAGTGCTGTCACGTTCAGAAAAGACAAAAGGACTATAGGGGCTTCTCATCCTGCCTTATCCAGCACTGGGCATAATGTTATTGAGGAAAAGCAATGTTAGGAGCATACAGAAGAAAAGCAGTAGTGCTGGAGCCATCTTTTGATAATGACGTTACTGTAAAATGTAATACTGGGGAGCTGAATGTGTGTGGAGACAATGAAGTACTGGGTGTGGAATGTCTTTTGTTATCCCTGAGATAAAATCAGGAAAATCAGGAGTGCATGGGCACTCACTGCTGTTACAGAGCAGCAAGCTTAGAGTGGCATTTTGTATACAAGATAGGGTTTTCCTGACCAGTTCTGCCACAGGAGACAGAACTGAGGAAGATAGTGGAGGGAGAACCTTGTGGGGGAAAGGAAAAGCTTGCAAGCAGGGTAGTTTTCTCTAGGTCACAAGCCCCTAGCAGTACTTGAAAATTAGAGGCAGTATTAAAATGAACCAGTGCCATGACAAATAAAGGCTTTGTGGGCCTCTCCTGTTGCAGAGAGAACAGCAGCCAGTACACCAAGTTTTGGAGAGAATATCAGGAGTGCTTGGGCAGTCCACAACCGTGCAAACGTCTGGAACACCTTCCAGAGAACTGGGAGTGACAGGGATGGGCCTTGACAAGTGTCAGTGTCCACATTCCCCACTGATAGAAAACTTTGGAGGAGGGTGGAATATCTTGCTATGCAGCTGTGAGTTAAATTTTGCCTCTTGTTTTTGCAGGAGTGCTTCCCCAGACAGCAGGAAGGTGGTGAAGTGGAATGTGGAGGACACCTTCAGCTGGCTGCGACGGGACCATTCTGCCTCCAAGGAGGACTACATGGTCAGTGTACCACTGTTGTGTGGCTGGGCACAGGGAGCTGGGGAGGGGGCATGTGGGGACAGGTACAGGTCCTTCTGGAGACACTGAAGACCCCTGGAGAGCCAGTGGTGGCCGTGTGAGAGACTCTGGTTCTGTTTCCACAGGACCGCCTGGAGCACTTACGCAAACAGTGTGGGCCCCACGTGTCTGCTGCAGCCAAGGACTCTGTTGAAGGCATCTGCAGTAAAATTTACTACATATCCCTGGAATACGTCAAGCGCATCCGGGAGAAGCATCTTGCCATACTCAAAGAGAACAATATCTCTGGTATGCAGCCAGCTTTGAAGAACTGTAGAGCTGCAGTGCTGCAGTTAAAGGCCCCATGGTCTGGCCTGTCCTTATTCAGACAGTGTTACCTGTTGGGAGGGCAGCTCTGTCTCCAAATGTTAGAAAGTCTGTGTTGCAAAGTAAGAAACAGCCAGTCCAACATATGCCTCAGCTTTCAGTCACAGTGTCTGTGCAGTGACAGACTGTCTTCCATCAGATGTTCTGACCAGCTGTAATATCAGATACTGCAAATATGTGGTTTGCCAGGATGAAGTAGCTTGTTAGGAGCAGGCCACATTGAACAGGGCATTTGTTCATTTCACTGGACCATGCTTTTTTGCTTTGCTGCTTCATGAGTTCCTGGGAGCAGCTGAAACCTCCTTAGTAATGCTGAATATTCTCCCTTTATTCTGATTTGCCATGTTTCTTGTGTTCTGAGCACCTTTCTGCACCCCTCTGCCTCCCAGTTTGTCACTGTGCACCCTTTCTTGGAAGAGTTCATGTTCCTTGATATTTTCTCTGTCCTTTCTTTCGTTCATGTCTGTACATGTGCCTCTAGTCAGCTTTTCCTTCCTCCATGGGGCCTGCTCCTTTCATTGCCACTGTCTGTAGTCCTTTCTCCTTTTGGGTCCTGGCTCTCCTCAGGCTCCCTTCAGGTCCCAATGTCTGCCTTTTGCCACTGTTTTTGATGCTTATCTTCCAACCCCATTGAGTCAGAGATTCCTTCCAGCTGATTTATGAGCTCCTCCTGAAGCTGAGGCAACAGATAACCACAAGGTGCAGGGAGATTCCTTTGCCTCCTGCATTTGGCGGCCTCTGAATTTTTATTGTGCTTTGGATGAGTTTGGGGCAAACTGAAATAAGGAACAGTAGCAACAGAAAGGGTGTTTTGTTTGGAACATGGCTCAGGATGCTGGGGTGGCTGTGTGCTGTCTGCATTGGGGAATTAGCTTTGAACTTAGGTAGCTGCCTACAAGATCTGTGAGGGACCACCGTGGTGGTTTTTTGGGAGGACCACCCTGCTCTTCAGCCCTGTTTGGTTTGCTGTGTCTTTTGAGGTGGACTGAAGATTGGTCCCGAATACCCTTGGCTTCTCACAGACTGCTTTTCTGTTCATTCTCCATAGCTGAGGTAGAAGCTCCTGAGGTCCAGGACAGGCTGGTGTACTGCTACCCCGTGAGACTGGCCATCCCCTCCCCGCCGCTGCCCAGCGTGGAAATGCACATGGAGAACAACGTGGCGTGTGTGCGGTACAAGGGGGAGATGGTCAAAGTGAGCCGCAACTACTTCAGCAAGCTGGTAAGGGCTGAGTGCTGTCTCTGCTGCCCCTCGGGGCAGGGTCATCTGCTGGGCAGGGCTGGGCAGAGGCTGGCCAACTGACCCTGCAGGGCTGTCAGACGCTGCCATGGCCATGAGGACAGCTACTCTCACCTTAGCTGGGGTCAGGCTCTACTGGGAGTATTTCCCAGGTGTTGGGTGTGTGCTCTGAATAAATGTTGTGCTGCCAGAACATTGTACTCAAACCAAGGCAACTCTTGCTGAGAGACACGTGCTGCTGTGGTGGTTCATTCATTTTGTGTTAGTGACAAGCTGGTGGCTCACGCAGTGACAGCAGATGTGCTGACAACTCCCTGCAGAGCCCACCTGCTCCTCAGCCTCCCTCTCCCTGTCACAATGCGCGTGTATCACCATAGTTCGGCTATTCCCAGTGTCTTCAATGGCTGGGCTTTCTCTTCCAGTGGCTTCTTTATCGGTACAGCTGCATCGACGACTCAGGCTTTGAAAAGTTCCTGCCCAGGGTTTGGTGCCTTCTCCGTCGATATCAGGTATGGTCTCACCACAACTGTACATCAGAAAGCCTTGGCAGCACTGGGGGCTTGTCTTTGCTCTGGGAAAGGGTCACAGCTTTGGAAGCCTGGAGCAGCATGGGGTTTAAACTGGGTCTGTAGTCTGCTCATGCTATGCTGAGGTAGGACTGTGGACTGGGGAGCAGTTGTGGTCTTGGCACAAGGCTTTGGTGTGGGTAAAGATCTTTGTGAAGAAAACCTTCAGTAGCTCTTGACTCTGAGGGGCAGCTGAAGGGTCACTTGGGTACAAGAGAAAACTGATGGTTTTGTGGGGTCAGAGTTGGATGAAATCTCTAAAGAGCATTCTTGGGTACATGCAGGGACCTACACGAATTTGAGAAAGGACGAGGGTGCCCTGCATACCTAGAGGAGTGGGTGCATGGACATGTGGCCCTGGGTCCGTGGTCAGTGAAGGGAACAGCAGGAACAGCGAGTGCTGGCACGGCTCACCAGGGTTTGCTCTCCTCAGATGATGTTCGGTGTGGGGCTGTATGAAGGGACTGGTCTGCAAGGGGCACTTCCCGTGCACATCTTTGAAGCCCTCCACAAGCTCTTTGGAGTGAGTTTTGAATGCTTTGCCTCGCCCCTGAATTGCTATTTTAAACAGTACTGTTCAGCCTTCTTGGACACAGACGGGTATTTTGGATCCAGGGGGTGAGTATTACGTTCCTTTGCTCTGCGTGGGTGTGGATGCGTGCCCGTGAGATGACTCAGGACGAGCTGATGGGGATCTTTGCCTCTTTCTCCAGCCCGTGCCTGGATTTCTTCCCTATAAGTGGTTCTTTTGAGGCGAATCCTCCGTTCTGTGAGGAGCTGATGGATGCCATGGTCTCTCACTTTGAGGTATGTCTGCTCACAGTGGGGTTATTTGGGATGGAGCTCTGCTGTCCATCCTCTGCTCCTCACCATTCCTGCGCCCTGAGGGTAGGGACAGAGGACAGTGACAGCTGGGCACTGCTCTTGAAGCAGAAGCATTTCCTTTCTGTAGGACTCACTAAACACGTCATTGCTCAGTCAGTGCTGAGATTGTTCCTTTTCTTCTTGCACTAGAAACTGCTGGAGAGCTCCAGCGAGCCGCTCTCCTTCATTGTCTTCATCCCTGAGTGGCGGGACCCCCCCACGCCAGCCCTGACGCGCATGGAGCAGAGCAAGTTCAAGCGACACCAGCTCATCCTGCCGGCCTTCGATCACGAGTACCGCAGCGGGTCCCAGCATGTCTGCAAAAAGTAGGCTTTGTTCTCAGATCCTTTGGGAACACAGCTCTGAAGCTGTGTGACAGAAATATCCTCTCCCAAGCTGAAATCAGTGGGAAGCAGGGAGCAGCCAAGGACAAGCGCAGCGCATCATCACTTTGGGTGTTTAGGATGGGCAGACAGCATGGTGAATTCAACGTCTGTTTAATGACTGCTAACTTTAGCTTGTGAGAGGTGTATGCCTTGGGCACGAGTCCAGCTGGAACAGGTCACACCTGTGGCACTGATCTGTGCCTCTGCCTGCCCTCAGGCCTGGTAGCTGCTTGTGCTGCAGCTGCTGGATGTCACTGGGGGAGTAGAGGCAAGGGGCAGTGGGGGTTTGGTCCCCAGTGGGGCAGGCTGGTCTCTGCTCTGCTGCTGAGGCAACAAGTGTGAGCAGCAGCTTGTTTAAGCAACAGGTGCCTGAACACTGAAATTCTTACCTGCTTAGGGCTGATGCCTCACTGTGCTGAGTCCCCTCTGCAGGGACAGCAAGGTTCCAGCACATGCGTGTACTGGTAGGGAGCAATGGGACTCTGCAGCATCAGTGTTTCTTCCCTCTGGAAGCTCAGGAGCCTCTACTGTATTCAGAACTGCCAGAGGCTGCACTGTGCCTCCCTTCTCAGAATAATGAGAGAAAGGATGGGACAAACACTTGTCCTAGTGAAGGCAGGAAGAGGAGGAGCAGGTGTCGAGGGCTTTAGGCGGGGACCAGGGGAGGTGCTGATGCCTGTGCTCTTCCCTTGCAGGGAGGAGATGTACTACAAGGCTGTGCACAACACAGCCGTCCTCTTCCTGCAGAACAGCGCCGGCTTTGCCAAGTGGGAGCCCACGCCGGAGCGGCTGCAGGAGCTCGTTGCAGCCTACAAGCATTCGGGCCGAACCCTCAGCTCCTCGTCTTCCTCCTCCTCGTCCTCATCCTCCTCCTCCTCCTCCACAGCGGACAAAGAGCGGGAGCTGGGCCGAGAGCAGAGCAGCAGCCGAGAGACTAATCCCAACTAAGGCAGAGGTGCGAGGCAGCAGGGGAGGTGCCGGTGGCCCCGGGGCAGGCTGGCCGGGGCAGCAGAGACTGCTGGCTGCGCAGCACGGCCCGGGACTCCTGCGCAGCAGCTCCACGGCACCTGCTCTCCTCTGCGAACTGCACGCCAGCCCCAGGAGCCGGGAGCGTCCGGCGGCCAGTGGGAGAGGAGGCTCAGCCACAGCCCTCACCAGGGGCGAGGGAGCTCGGTGTGGCGCGGCAGGAGGAGCCGGCAGCTCCGCAACGCCGGAGCGCCGAGGGAAGGGGCAGCCAGAGCTGGGACGCGCGCGGGCAGGCAGAAGGACGGTGGAACAGATGGAGGGATGGATGGCAAGCGCGAGTGCTGGGCGCTGAGCGCCGCGGCCGGAGGGGCCCCGGCAGGAGAGGGACGGGCAGAGCCCGGGGGCTCCTGCGGCCGGACTGGCCCCAGCACGGCTCCGTGTCCATAGTGTAAATAGTTCTGTCTGTGGCGCCCACGCTCCTCGTGGGGCTGCTCCCATCGCATCTGTGTTTCTTTCTCATGTGTGAGTCTCGTGTTCGCTGACATTGTGTCCCAGAAGGGAGGAGCAGAGGAGAAGAGTTTCTTTGGTGTGTAAAGATGTCTTTGCAGCTGTTTTGTAGTCATTGTGGTTTTTATGCGGAGCCTCCGGGCTTTATTTAACCTCCTTGGGTTTTGTTTTGTAAGGATTAATTTAACACCGCTAACCATTTTATTACTTTTATCAAGAAGAGCAAAATCTATTTTTGATTTCTGTTTCCTAGTTCTTAGGAACATTAAAACCAGCATACAGCCCTGCTTGTGTCCGTGACTTGCCTTCTTTGGTGTCTGGGGTCTGTGCTTACCCCTGTCTGGTCTCTCCCTGGGTGGAAGGTAGAAAAATGTTGGTGTTTGGTTTTTCAGAACTGTCTGGCATCTGCCCTGTTCCAGGCAGCCCTGCCCTCCTGCTGAGTTTTGTGTCCTAATGACCAGTGTGAGCCCCTGAAGCGCCTGACCACCTCACTGAGCCTCACTGCTCCAGTGAGGTTTTGGTGCTTTCCCATTGGAGAAGTGCAGGGAAGTGCACTCAGACTCGAAGTGCCTTTGGACTCTTTGGGGCGGGCAGCACAGCCAGCCTCTCCTGTGGGGTGCCACAACGCTTCTGGTGCTGGACCAGTGTCAGTGCCACGGCACTGCTCATGACAGTGCCACAGCAGTGCCAGTGCCACCCTGAAGTGGGCAGGAATTACCCAGCACCAGATGCTGCCCACTCCCAGAGGCTTCAAACCTCTCCAGAGATGCTTTTGATGGTGACAAGAAGATCATTGATGTCCTGTAAGTCAGG
Source organism: Hypocryptadius cinnamomeus (assembly GCA_013400635.1). Taxonomy (NCBI): domain Eukaryota; kingdom Metazoa; phylum Chordata; class Aves; order Passeriformes; family Zosteropidae; genus Hypocryptadius; species Hypocryptadius cinnamomeus. The sequence continues at coordinate 29,950 of VYZP01056556.1, forward strand.
GCAGTTGGGAATGTCAGCTGTAAATGTGGCAGTTTATAAAGCCTTTTTTCCCCGTTTAATCATTGTTTTTGACCCAAGACCACCTGCTCCCGAGGCACGGGTGAGCAGAGACGTGCTGATGCTGGGAGTGTGCCTAACCCACCCCTTGGTCAGTCAGTGCACACTGAGCCCTTTGCCTGCTCCCTCAGGTGAGGGACAGTTACCTGGTTAAGTATCCAGTGGCCGAGGTCTCGGACGTGTAAGTGACATCAGTGGCCAGAAGCCTGAGGTGTGTGCTGCTTCTCCAGTATCCTTCATCCTGACAGAGCAAGAGATGGTTGACGGGGCACATCAGGTTGACACTGGTGGCATTTCAAGGGCAGATAACCAGGACTAGGTCAGTCTGCAAGGGGCTGTGGTGTGAGAGGCAGCTGTGGGAGAGTTGGGAGCAGTGGGAGGTGCTGGGTGGTACTGGCAGGACTGGGGGGAAGGAGGCACACCAGGAGCTGAAGCCCTCGCATAAAAGCTCAGTCAGGCTCTACTAAACCTGGACGATTTGGACGAAAAGGCCCTCACTACCATTGTCCCTGTGGTGGGCAGTGCTGCCACTCTCCTGTCTGGAGGGAAGGAGGGGATCCCTGAATGCTTTTGCCCCCCCGGGGCTGCTGGAAACGCCCTGTAAGGGCAGCAGCTGGGGATGGATTTGACTGAGCTTGGGAAACACAACCTGCGGTGTAGGATGTGCGGGGGGCTTGGCTGTGCCCAGCCTGAACCTGCCCAGTGCTGTGTCCCCCGAGTGCCCCCCACTCGACTCCCCGGGGATGCTGAACCCCAAGTGCCGCTACCGCAGGCCCCACGCCGGGAAGGAGCATCCTCAGGGCTGACCGTGGGCGGGAACCCTGGAGTACCGGGAGCCGCACCGATCCCGCACCAAACCCCGCACCACCCGCTGCATCGACCCCTGTCCCTACCCCTCAGCAGCCGGCGGGGCCCGGTTCTGTAAGAGGGGGCTCCGCAGGGCTCCAGCACGGCCCGTCCGAGCTCCCCCTCCGTTCCCCACTCCCCGTTACCGGGCCAACGCCGCGGCGCTGCCGGCGGCCCCTGCGCCGTGCTCGCCCCCGCAGCGCGGCGGGCAGCGCCCCGCGCCTCCCCCCATGGGGCTGCCG
>VYZP01056556.1:31217-46148 GCA_013400635.1 Hypocryptadius cinnamomeus
GCAGGTACGGGAGAGGATGCGGTGCGGGCCGGGAGCGGGGGCGGGGAGAACGGACCGAGACCTGCTCGCCCGGGGAGCGGGGTGCGGGGTGGGGGGTCCCCACCGCCGGCGGAGCCGGTGTTCGGAGCCATCCCGGGTCCCCAGGGACCCCACATGCACCGTGAGGGCCAAAGATGTGTTCGGGAGCTGCCCTTCCGCTGGTGCCGGCCCCTGGGAACGATTTTTTCCCCCTCAAAGCAGCGGCCGGGATGACGGCGAGTCCCAGCGCCGGTGGCACCGGGCGGGGGTTGGAGTCGGGGCTGGGGAGGGGGCTGTCGCCACCATTCTGCTCTCACTGCCCCGCTTCCCCGCCGAGCCCCGGGGTCTGACCGGGACAATGACCATGGCATGCAGCGGAGCTGGGACCCCACGCGTGGGAGGCAGCGGGCCCGGGGGCTGTCCCCAGCCCGTGCTGACAGCGGTGCCCCCTCCCTGCAGCCCGGGCAGCCCCCAGCAGCCCACCAGGAGCATGGCCCAGCCAGAGAGCAAACTGGTGTCCCCGCCGGTGGCACCCTCGTCCCCCGAGCTGGAATGCCACATCTGCTACAGCCGCTTCGACGCCCGTGCCCGCAGGCCCAAGCTGCTCCGCTGTGGCCATCGCCTCTGTGCCCGCTGCCTGCGCAGGATCGTTCCCCCGGGGGACACTTCAACCCCCCAGCTCCGTTGTCCCTTCTGCCGCCAGCACAGCCCGGTGCCGGGCGGGGACGTGCAGCAGCTGCAGGATGATGGTGAGGCACTGGCGCTGCTGACAGGCCGTGAACGGGCCAAGAAACGGGGTCCACCTCTGTCTCCTGAGGTACTCCTTTGCCCCAGTGTGCTGGAGCCCACATCCAGCCCCGACTGCCTGGTTGTCACCATCCTGGAGGTGCCAGAGGACGTAGCCCCACCAGAGAGCCTGGGCAGGCTGGAGGTGGTGCGGCTGTACCGCCCCACGAGCCTGGGTGCACTGCCCTGCCACGGCCCTGGGCAGAAGTGGCGCTCCTGGGGGTGGCAAGCCATCCCCCGCTTCATTCTGGGCGTCCTCTGCCTCCTCTACTTCAGCTCCCTGCCCTTCGGCATCTACCTCCTGCTCATCGAGCACCACAGCCTGGGCATCATCCTGGTCAGTCTTGTGCCCTCCACCCTCCTTCTCTGCATTGTCTACAGCCTCTGCCAGTGCCTGTGCCTGGAGGTCTTTGGGTTCCCCCACTCCTGACCCTGCACAGCCAACCCCTGTGCCTGAGCCCGGCAGGATTTGGGTTCCTTGGGGCATTGTCCCTTGAGGTACGCATGTCCTCTGACCCACAGCATGCTCCGCCTGGACCATGGGGAGAAGCTCAGTGCCTGGTGCCTTCCCATGCAGAGCAGCACCATGTGGGTGCTCACACCGGCTGGAGCGGCTGCAGGAGCTCGTTGCAGCCTACAAGCATTTGGGCCAGACCTCAGCTCTTGTCCTCCTCCACAGCAGACAAAGAGCAGGAGGCAGGACACCAATCCCAGCAGAGGAAGCGCGAGTGCTGGGCGCTGAGCGCCGCGGCCGGAGGGGCCCCGGCAGGAGAGGGACGGGCAGAGCCCGGGGGCTCCTGCGGCCGGACTGGCCCCAGCACGGCTCCGTGTCCATAGTGTAAATAGTTCTGTCTGTGGCGCCCACGCTCCTCGTGGGGCTGCTCCCATCGCATCTGTGTTTCTTTCTCATGTGTGAGTCTCGTGTTCGCTGACATTGTGTCCCAGAGGGGAGGAGTGGAGGAGTTTCTTTGGTGTGTAAAGATGTCTTTGCAGCTATTTTGTAGTCATTGTGGGTTTTCTTTTTTTGCACAGCCTCCAGTCTCTATTTAACCTCCTTGGGTTTTGTTTTGTAAGGATTAATTTAATACTGCTAACCATTTATTACTTTTATTAAGAAGAGCGAAGTCTATTTTTAATATCTGCCTTGGACCTGCCCTGCTCCACAGGGGCTCCTCTCTGCAGCACTGGCAGTGAAGTTACCCTACCATCTCTGCTGGCACCCCTGCCTCCCCACCAGCATCCCCATCACACACAGGCACACCAGGAGACCCAAGACAGAGTCACATTTATTATTGTTTCGTGTCCCTCCCACTCTCCTTGGTGAGGCAGCTGCTGAGTCCCATGGCTGTCTCTGTCATGCCCTTGGGGACAGGACACAACTGTCCCAGCCCTATACCTGCTCCAGCACCACTGGCACCCCTGGGGGACACCCATTCTTGCTGGGGGAAGATTCCAGCATCTCTGCCACACTCCAGATCTTGGGTTTCTGGGGCTGCTTGTCCTGCCCAGGGCCTGTTGTCACCTCGGGGCTGCCCCCGCACCCATCCTGCACGGGGCTGGAACTGGGAATGGGGACAGCACCCGATGGGACTCCCTCGCCCTCGCTGTCCTCGCCATCTGAGGCGCTGTGTGTGGCCCAGCTCGCCTTTTTCTCCTTCTTGAGGCGCCGGCGGGCGTTGGCGAACCAGGTGGAGACCTGGGTGAGGCTCATCCGGCTGACCACAGCCAGCATCACCTTCTCCCCCTTGCTGGGATAGGGGTTCCTGGGGTGTCGTGCCAGCCAAGCCTTCAGTGCCCCGGTGCTCTCTCGCGTCGCCGCCGCCTTCACCCGCCCCGGCTCTGTGGGTAGCCCCAGCGGCACCTCGTAGGGTGCTGAGACCTGGAGGGGCAGAGGGGTGTCAGGGTGGGACAAGGGGGCCATGACGGCCAGAGGAGAGGCGCTATGGGATGTCAGGGCTCGGCCCTTTGTGTGTGGGAGAGGACAGAGCTGCCTGCCCGTCATTTTCCTCTCCCATCCGCACCCAAAGTGCCAAGTGCAGGATGGTATGTGTGTGCGGGCAGGAGAATGCCGGGGAGGGGCAGGGGCCCCGGGACAGCAGGTCCCCAGCCCCGATTCCAACCACCCCACACAGTCCCATCCCGGTCCCGGGAAAGCTCCGCATCCCATTCCTCCCCCGGAGCTGCAGCGCGGCACTTACCAGGGGCGTCACGAGGCTGAGAGGGGGTGGCAGGAGGCTGTACCCAGCCAAAACGGGACAGGGGCAGGAGTAGGGGCAGGGGTAAGGCAGTAGGGCTTGGGGTGGCCCCCGCAGGGTCCCCCAAGGTCCCCCACAGCCCCCCAGCTCTTGTCCTGGGCTCCTCTCACCCCGAGGTGCTGCCATACTGCAGGAGAGGAGCCAGGGAGCTGCTCCTGGGTCTTTTATAGCTGCTGGGGTCTGCAGTGACTGACAGCTGATTAGGGGGCATTAGCACCCACGAGAGCAGCAGCAGGACCTGGGGCACCAGATACCCCCCCCTTCCCCAGCTACTGTTGGGCAGGGACTTGCAGGGGCTGTCCTTGCCTGCCTGCCACCAGCCAGAGCCCTGGTCCCTCCCAACGCCCCCAGCTCAGCACAGCCTACACAGCTCCCAGGGATGGGGTACAATGGCGCCCTGGGGCTGGCACATGGTGCCCACCGAGAGCCCCGCGGACACCCAGAGCCACAAGCACACAGCCCAGCTGGGGCTTTACTGCAGTGCTGAGCTGTGTCCCATCCATGACCCCAGCCCTGACTTGGGGCTATGGGTGACAGAACCACCTGTGCTGTGGAAGGTTGGAGGGCCAGGGGTTAGTGGAAGAATTATAGCCTGGTGGGAGGACAGCAACCCATGTTGCCCCATCCTTCTTGTCCTCTGGCTTGGCCAGGTCCTCACCCAAGCCCCATCACTGCCATGCAGATTCCCAGCAGCAGAGTGACGAAGGGGAAGGGTGCCGCAGCCCCATGGACAGTGGGGACCCCTGCATGGGGGGTTCCTGTGGTTGGCACAGCAGGGGCAGTGGGTGGGCAGGGCAGTGGTGGGCAGCTGTGTGAGGGGCCCCTAGAGCCTGCGACCCCCTGAGCCACCTGCTCCTGCCACCACGCCTCCCCACTAAGACTGGGATTATCCCACAGGTTGTATCCGTCATTAAATACCGACTAATAACGCTCTCAGGATATTAAATATGTAACAAACCCGCTTAGCGCTGGCCAGGACGGGAAGGCGAAGGTCACCGGTGCTAATGAGCCCGGCCACATCCCTGGATCCCTGCAGGCCCTGGTGACAGCAGAAGGTCCCAGGGCTGAGATGCCAGCACCCAGAGGTCCCATGCCCCCTGCACTACCCCATGGCCAGAGCCCGAGCAGCGCCTGGAGCTCCCAACATATAGCAGCCAGAGCTCTGGTCCCATCCATCCCACAGTGGGCTGATGGTGTGCTCTGGGCAGCCGCAGGTGTGGAAGCCTCAAGCCAGCCAGGACACTGGTGCTGCTGGCTGGGACCAGCCCTGGCCATGGCCTTGCAGTGGCCCCATAACCTTGTCCCCGCGGGACTCGTCCAGCCCTAATCAGCACCGTGGATCTGCTTGATTAGATAATGGGGCTGTAATCTAGGAAAGCGCCTGCGGATTGCGCGCAGCACCCTGACCCTGCACAGCACAGCTGGAGAGGGAGGGCCACGGCACAGCAGGCGGACACAGCTGGACCCGAGCGAGCCGCAGCCCGGCAGGCACAGCCACACACCAGCGCTACGGCGCACAGGCAAGGCTGGTGTGAAGCCGGCGGGACAGAGCCACAGCTGGGACCGCCACATCAGCCCAGCCACCTCGGGGGAGGTGTGGGGCCACCCACAGCTCACTGCCCTGGTGGTCGGGGGGGCGTCCCACAGCGGCCCCGCTGCTGCCATCGCCGTACCCTGCATGAGGGCAGGGAGAGCCCCGCAGAGATCACCCCGCCCCCGTGGGGCTCAGGCTGCACAGAGGCTCTCACCGAGCCAGGGTAGTTCCCGGCCTTTTTCCCCTCTGTGGATAATCAGTTTAATGCAGGAGCAGAGAACTAAAACTCTGCGATTAGCTGTTATAATCGCATGTAAATAGGCCCAGACAAGCCGCTCAGGAGGGCGGTGTGTGGCTCGGGACAGAGTTACACGGGATTTAGGCTGTTTACCACTCGATTAATTTCATGACTCCAGCCTCCAGCCCGCCGCTGTCCCAGCTGCCTGGCTCGCTTCTCAGGAGTCAAGGTCACTCGGGTGGGAGGCAGCTGATAGCCCAGGGTGTCTGCCAGCAGCGACTGGCCCAGCACAGTGCTGGGCTCCCAGACCTGAGGGCCTCAGCTCCAGGGCCATGCTGAGGCTGAGCTGTCGCACCCCTGTCCCCTGGACCCCCAAGCAGGCACAGACAGGTCTCCATCCCTTTTTATTCATAAGCGTAGTCAAAGCTTGAGAATGTCACAGCTGAACCCTCCAACAACCATCAGCGGATTAACATGAGAGTCCATTCCTCTTCAGAAGAAAAATAGAGCATCTTCTGCCTCCTTCTCCTTGGGTTCCTCCAGTCCAGAGCCCTGCTGCTGCCTGCCCGCAGGCTGGAGATACCACAGGAGGGCTGGCTGCTGGCACACTAGGACCACTGGCCCCATGGCTGCGGGGAGCAGCGGCTGTGGCTGCACACACCTCACCTCTGAAACAGCACCACACAGTTGTGCCCAGCCCTATGGCTTCACCAGGATCCTCATGTGCTGGGCAGACGCTGATCCATGGCTGCCCACACAGACCGTTCAGGAAAAGGGATTTCAGACCATCAAGTGCAACAGGCAAAGAGACGGTCCACACCAGGGCTGCCCCTGTGGCTGCTGAGCAGTCTCTGGGGGGAGGTGCAGGACCCCCAGGGCAGGGGGCCGAGCGGCAGCGTGTCCCTGGTTGTGTCTGTGCCACCACGGCTCAGGTGCGTCCCTCGCAGCCCCGGCACAATAAGGCAACTGCTGGCTGGGTTGGCTGCTGCCAGTGCGGCCGCCCGCGCAGCACAGTCTGGCGCTAGTCCGACAGTGTGATGACATCGTAGTGGATGCCCGGCTGCAGCTGCTGGATCTGCTCGGCCGCTGCCTCGGCGGTGAAGACGCCCTGGGCCTGGGCCATCGCCGCATCCGCCACTGCTGCAGGGGAGGGGGGTCAGTGCTGCCTCTGACCGAGGGCAGGGGGAACCACTGCCTACTCAGGGCTCCTCTCCATGCTCCTCACCTGTCCCCGGGAAGGGACAAAAGGCCACCCTGCCCATGTGGGGCTCCAGCAGGGAGCCCAAGTCTGCTTAACCCTGTTCCACAACTGACAGGCAGGGACCAGCAAATACCTGCTCTTGGACACCAAGGCTGGCAGCAAAACAGTGATCAAGCCTGATCTTCCCAGCCCTCCCACCAAGGACTGCTGGACAACTTGCTGCCAACCCCGACAACAGGACTGGCACCACCAACCTGGGAGGACAGGCCCTTCTGGCACAGGGCCGTGCTACTACCTGAGACAGCTGAGTGTGCTGCTGCTTCCAGCTGTGCCTGGGTGACGAGCTGCTGCTCTGGTGACACGGGCATGTACTGGATCTACAGAGGGCAAAACAGGGAACGCCTGAGGGGAGGGTTCCTCCTGGAGCTGCTCCAGCCATGGCTGCTGCACTCAAGCACCAGCCCATGAGCTCCCTCTATTTCACATATCCCTCTCCAACCGCAGGCTCAGACCCAGCCTCCAGCTCCTGCCACCATGCCTGGCTCCTTACCTGTGACTCTGGGAGGAACTGGCCACCCTGCTCATACTGGATGTGGGTGATCTGACCATCCTGTACCTGGGGACAAACAGTGAGGCTGTGGTGGAGCCTGTGGGTGTCCAGGCCTCCAACAATGCTGTGACCCAGAGTAAGCAAGAGGGAGCAGGAGGGGGCCCAGCCTCACACATGACACCCCATGAGCCCCACCCACCATGTGATGGGAGCAGATAGTCTGAAGCTCACCTGGATGTGATGTCCCTCTGGGACAACAACGTACTCTTGGGGAAGCAAGTGCGGGACACCTTCCTGGGCAATAATGTACTGAACCTGCAAACATGGGAATTCAGACCCAGAAAAAGGTCACCACTCCCCACCCCACATCACAACAGCTGGATCTGGTCTGTTTCCTGTGCCTGCTTCTACCACCCCAGTGCCATCAGCTCTCCCTGTGGAGGCCTGCTCTCCCCCACTGCTGCCAGCTCTTCCCACTAGACAGTCTCCCATCTGTGGGCCACGTCCCCTTACCTGGTTGTCAGCAGTCACTAAGTGCTGTACTGTCTGTCCGTCAGCAGTTGTGATCTCCTGGATGTAGGCTGCCTCCTCCTGCAACATCAGCGAGTTCCCAGTGTGGTTAGGGGGGCTGGGCCTGACCACAGCCCCCCAGGAGGCCCCCACTGTGAGGAGCAGCCACACAGGACATGAACTGAGGCCAAGGGACCCAACTCACCTGGCTGGTGACACTCTGCTCCTGTGCAACAAGGATGTGCTCCTGCCCCAGAGCTTGCTGCAGCCGCTCAGGAGCCAGCACGGCCTGGCCGGCCTGCAGAGCTGCTGCAACACAGAGAGAGGTGGTGGGGACGCTGCTGGGGACACTGCCAGGGCTACCAATGGCCCTGCTCCCCAGTGGCCACTGCCTGACACCTGCCCCAGTGAAAAGCACAAGGCAGTCTCTGGGCTCTGCTCACACAAGTCAGAGCTAAACAACTAGGGGCAGAACACACTCTCCATATATCAGAACCTCAACTCTGCTTCCAGTGTGAGCTGCTCCCACGTGTACTGATCTACAAGACCTGTCTGGAGGGAACACAGGCCTCCCTCATTCTGCAGAGTTGCCTGGGCCCAGCCCCTTGGTCTCTGTCTCCATCAGCAATTCCAACTGCAGGAGGGTCCTCCTGGCCCTTCAGCCTCACCTAACCCACAAGCTGGGTGAATCCTGCATGGGGCTCTGGATGTAGGACACCCACAGGTTAGCCCTGGTCCCGGGGACATGTCTTACTGTGTAGGGTGGCCAGGGTGTCCTCGTTGCTGTTCAGGATGATGGTCTGCTGGGCAGCAGCTGGCCCTGGCCTTTTGCCTTCTGAGCTGTGCAAACGCTGTGTGTGGAACTTGAGGTGCCCATTACGGTTGAACCTGTGGAGAGGCAGAGTGAGGTGGAGTGTGCCACAGGCAGCACAGGATCCTGTGCTCTCAGCAGGACACGGGCCCCATAAGCACATCCTACAATAGGGTGTGTCCCCTCTCCCAGCACGTTCCCATCGGTGCCCAGGGACTGAACCCTCCTATGCAGAGGTTCCTTGGAGACAAAGTTGGGTCCACCTGCAGCAGGAACCATTCCCAAGGGCACTGCCCCCTCTAATGGGCTGATGCTGGGGAAGGTTTGGGGCAGACAGCTCTGCCAAGATTCTATCTCCTCTTGAGCCTTGTAGAGCTCTGTGGGATCCCTCAAAGGAGGATCAGCCCAGCTCCACCACTCACCTCTGCCCACAGACCTGGCAGGCAAAGGGCTTCTCATTGGTGTGGGTCAGCATGTGCCTGCGCAGGTCCTTCTTGTTCTTGGAGGCAAAGCTGCAGTGGGGGCACTTGTGTGGCCGGAGGTTGGCATGTTGAACCATGTGGCTCTGGGGAAGAAGGACAAGTGCTGGGTCAGAAATCCGTTTCTCCAAACCCCTTGTTCCCAGGGCTGCTCTGCACCAGGAAACTTACCCGGACCTCTGGCCAGAGTGTGGCAGTGAAGGGACAGTCGGGACACTTGAAAGTGCTGGGCCCAATGTGGGCTCTCTTGTGACTCTCCATCTCCGCTCTCCCTGTGAACATGGCTGTGCAAATCTTGCATGAAAACTTTTTGGCCGTGGAAATCTTGCATGAGAGCTTCTTGGCTGTGGAAACCTTGCATGTGAGCTTCTTGGCCATGCCTTGGAGTGCAGGCCACTTGATCTTTGGGGATGACACTTCCTGCCCCTCGGATGCTGGGGATAAAGACGAGTCCTTCTGGACCAGACTGGTGACACACTGCACCACGGGCCACTTGATGCCGGCGGGCTCTGCCTCTTGGCCCTCCGCAGGTGAGGAAAAGGCAGCATCCCCGCTGAGGGGCTGCGAGAGAAACACCAGTCACATCTGCTCCCACTGCTGCTCGGGATGGGGAGAAGGCTCAGATCCTTACCTCCATGGTGTGGAACTGGCTCTCTGGGACACCAGATGACATGATGTAGTGATTGCTATGGTCTTTCAGTGCCTCCTCTGTCATCACAGCTCCGCTCACCACAACTGTGTGGGAGGTCTCCACAGGACTCTCCTCCTCACTGCTGGAGAGCACCGGGTCAGGGACGATCTGCCTCCTCCTCTTCCTCACCACTAAAGCCTCCCGACTGGAGGCCAGAAGTGCCTCCCCCTCCCCACTCCTCCCATACAGCTGACCTGTACAGTGTGGCAGGAGCCTGGATCTCCTCGCTGATGGGTGCGATGATGCTGTACTCTGCTGTTCCACTGAAGGGGATGGTGATCTGCTGCAGCTCCGAGCCGCTCAGGCTCGCTTCCCCATAAGCCTCCTGCACAAGTGTCTGCCCAGGCTCTGCCATGTGCAGCATCACCAACTTTTGCTGCTGCTCCTTAGAGTCCACCTTTGCCTCCTCCTCCTCCTGTGCCTGCAGCTCACAGGGGCCTGGTGTTTCTCCAGGGTCATCTGGCTTCACCACTGCCACCTGTACAATACAGCAGCTCAGCCAAGGGGGCAAGGTTCTGCAAGACACCCCTGCAGCAGAACAGGGCTGGGAAGCCTCCTTGTGCCAGCCCCTGGCAGGCCTGGCTCTCCTTGACTCTGCTCACCTGCAGTGAGCTGGTGGCCAGCTCCCGCTGGGTGCTCATGTTCAGCAGCAGATCCAGGGCCGTCTGCGTGGCCAGCTCTGCTGATCCAGCCACATCTGGGGAGTCAGATAGGAAGGGTCAGGCAGGAGCTCACCTATCTCCTTCCTCATCCCCTTCCTGAGTGCTCACCTACCTTGTTCATAGATGATGGTGGCCCCTTCCAGGGAACCTTGCGAGAGAACAGAGGGCTCTGCACCTGCAACAGCCTGGACCGTGTGGCAAGTGATGGGGCCAAGAGGTGCCTGCGTGAGAGAGAGTGCTGACAGCACGGTGGGCAGCGAGCACCAGGAGGAGCTGGGACTAGGCACGGCACTCACCGGTGGGCTGGCCTCTGGCTCAGCCGGTGCCTGCACCTGGCTGTGCTGCTGCTTCAGCTCCTCAATCTGCTGCAGGGTGAAGAAGGGGCGGCGGCGGCAGGGCGGCTCCTCGGGGTGCCTCTGTGCCCACTCCTCGAAGGAGTCGGCGTGGCGGCACTGCACGTGCAGGCGCAGGTTCTTCTTGTGCTTGGTGGTGAAGTGGCAGAACTCGCAAGCAAACGGCTTCCCTCCTGCAGGGCCCGGGAGGGAGAGTCAGGCAGGAGGTCCCCAGGGGATGGGAGGGAGAGCAGGCAGATTCTGACTGTCTTTGGGAGAAGGGGGGGTGCAGGGCATCGGTCAAACAGGTTCTCTCACCTGTGTGCTTGACTGCCATGTGCGAGACCAGGAAGTCCTCCCGGAAAGTGGAATACTTGCAGACGCTGCACTTGTAGGGCTTGTCATTCATGTGTGACAGCTGGTGGTTCAGCAGGACCTTCTTGTCCTCGCAGACATAGTCACAAAACTCACACTTGAACCTGCCAGGAGAAAGCCACCTGCCACACCTGCTGAGGGGGAGCAGGACACAGGCTCTGCCCAGGCACACCGGGCTCCTACCTGCGGTTGGCAATGGCCTGGATGTGCGTCAGCAGGTGCATCTTGAAGGTGTAACGCTTCTTAAAGGACTTCCCGCACTGTGGTGAAACAAAGTGAAGCAGAGCTCAGCCGCTGCCCTTCCTCACCCACTGCCAGCCCCTCCCCAGGCTGTTCCCCCCTCACCTTGTCACACATGTGTGGTTTCTCTGTACTGTGTGTCTTCATGTGCTGCGTAAGCCTCTTCTGCATGGGGTAGACACGGTTGCAGACAGGGCATGGGAAGGAGTTCAGCTTTGGTGGCTGGATGGAGAGCATAAAGATGAGATCACCCATATGAGCTCATCAGTTTCTTTACCCGCTCCCCACTGGAGGACCTGGGTTGCCTTTCCTCAAGAGATCCAGAAACAATGCCCCCAACGAGCCACTGAGATTTTGTGACGACCCAGATGTGCCTCTTCCCATATGACAGTCTGAGATTCAAGTCAACAGAGTATTCAAACTCACCGGATCAGCTCTCTTCTTCCTGAAAAAGAAGAAAAGCCCCTTGTGTCAGCCACACTCCAAGCCCAAGTTTCCTTATACCCAGACACCAAAACTCTCCATTTTGGAAAGAGTCAGGGGATGGGGCAGCCATGTCCACCCTCCCAGGACAGGGAGAGCAGTGTCAGTGCTGTTCAGTCCCCAGGACTGTGCTGCCCTCACCTGTCCCGGCTGTGCACTGTAGAGTGCCGAATGACATCCTTCTTGTACACGCTGGTGTAATTGCACTCCTCGCACTTGTAGGGCTTGCTGCCCACATGGTTGAACATGTGTTCCTGTAAGAGGCAGACCAGGGCCATGAGACCTGGGGCTGACAGGTAGCCTGTGGGTTTGAGGCAGGGCAGGTGAAGCTCACCTTGAGGGAGGACCAGCGCCGGGAGCGGTAGCTGCACTGAAGACACTTGAAGAGCTGCGGGTCATTGGCCTCGTGTGAGTTGACGTGGAAGCGCAGGTCATCGTGTGTGAGGAACCGTGAGCCACAGATCCGACACAGGTAGGGCCGCATCAGGGGCTTGGGGGACTTGTAGTAGTACCTGCAGACACAGGAGCAGGGCTCAGAGCTGCAGAGGCAAACGGGCTGGACCAGCCCTGGGCACAGGCCAGAGGGCCCAGCACACCCCTCACCTGCGCCCCATGTACTTGCGGTATTTCTTGCCCAGGAAACGGCGGGAGGGCCGCCCGCGCCGCCGGGGGATGACGTCTGCATCCTCAGCACTGGTGTTGGAGGAAGGGTCCTTGTTCTCGGAGTCAGACTGGCTGATACCGGGCTCTGCCAGGTTCTCACTGGTTCCATTCTCCAGGCCAGAGGAACTGGCTGCTTCTGAGTTCTGCAGCTCCTGGCTTGGTGTGCTTTGGGACGTCACCAAGGGCTCCACCTCCCCTCCTGCTGCACAGAACACAGCACAGCTCCATCACATTCTCGCTGCGGCTCCAGGAGCTTGTGCACCACTCCCTGCTTCACTCCTATACAGGGCTGCTGCCTCCCAGCTCCCTCACCTTCTGGCACATTCTGAGACATATTCTCCAGACGAAGCAGCTTGCGGGGTCTCCCTGGGCGTCGACGTGGCCTCTCCTCGCTGGAGGTGGCGACAGTGCAGCCATACTTGGGCAGTCGCCCCCGAGGCTCGTCCTCAGCTGGGTTGTAGTCACTGTCCTCTGCAGGCAAGTGCTCCAAAACATCAGAGATGATGGGAAAAGACTGAGCTACATTAAGATGTGGGGAGGGCGAGTCCTACCTTCAGGATCATCAATAGCACCAGCATCCATAATATCATCATCTTCTTCTTCTGGGGCCTCCTCATCCTCAGTCTTTGGAACACCTCCCACCTTTCGTGGTCGTCCTTTCTTCAGAGCCAGAGCTGAACCCACTGCCAGAGAGAACAGGGCGAAAGCTCTTTACCAGACTGTGCCAGAACAGGCCCTTGTACTCCAGCTCCTCTCTTGTTTCTTCCCAGGAGAGAGCAGAGCCTGTCTGCAGTGAGATGAATTTCCCTGAGCCCCCAGCACACACCTGGCTGGAAGTGACGCTCTTTCATGTGGTTAATCAGTGTTTTCTTAGAGACACTCTTGTACTGACACATCTTGCACTTGAACTGCTGCACCACCACCACTTCCATCATCTCTTCCAGGGTCTCCAAGTCTGGCTGGTCCAGCTCCTCCCCACCATCTGCCTCTTGGGCTCGGTCTGGCTGTGCAGGCAGTTCCAGCACTTCCAAGTGCCTGGAAGGCTCTGAAGGGCCGGGCTGGTCAAGGCACGTGGAGGTAGGTCCATCACCAACAGCCTCTATCGCCAAGCTATTGGCTAGAGCAGAAGTGGCCATCTGGGACACCATGGGGGCACCTGAAACACCAAAACCCATTCAGCCAAGACCCTCACCTGCATCCAAGGCTGCACCTGCACAAGGGGCACAGGGCTGAACACAAGCTCAGGAACAGGCTCCCAACAGGACTGTGGTACAAGCACTGTGGCTGATACAGCTGGGACACCCACTCCAGGCCATGCTCCAGTGGCACAAGGCTCAGAGGCAGAGATGGCCACCATGGACAGCCCAGAAGCTCCCTCACCATCATCAGGGCCTTGCAGAATGAGGTACTGCGTGGTCTCTGCCCTTCCATCCTCTGCGCTGGTCACGGCGATGCAGCCTGGCAGGGAGAGGAGAGCAGAGTGGTGACTGCCAGATCCGGGGGCTGCAGTCACTGGGGCTCCATGGGGCTCTCCAGGCTCAGAGAGACGCCTGAAGGTGGGAGGAGGGTCTGGCTCTGGGGTGGAGCCTGCCCTGGGCTGAAGGAGCAGATGTACAGAAGGAAGGCTGTCCAGCAACATGAGCTCCTCACCAAACCCTCCAGTCACTGCAGCAAGGCAAGAAAACCCTGCTGAGCAGTTGGACTCAATGATCTTAAGAGGTTTTTTCCAGCCTTAATAATCCCATGTCCATACCTCCCCCACCTCCTGAGGTCTGGTGTAGTGGCTCCCTCCCCAGCCCACCAAGCCATCTCCACATGGGAGCACACACTCACTCTGGATGATGTCAGGACCGATTGTGGACTCGATGATCTTGTCAATGGCAGAACCCAGGTCTGAGGAAGTGGATGCAGTGGAGTCTGACACAACTATGGCTCCATCGGTGATGACACTGGAGTGGACCAGGACCTGTGGGGACTCTGACACCATGATGGACTGGCTCACAGTGGAGACACTGGAGACCAAGGTGGATTGGGCAACAGAGGATGAGTCTGGCAGGTAAATCCTTGGAATGGCATCTGTGCTGGAACTGCTCTCTGAGACCTCTTCCTGGCAGACAAAAAGAGTCCAGAACAGCTCAGGTGAGAGACCTTTGCCAGCCCAAGCCCTTGGGGCTGCCAGCTTATGCAAACAACCCAGAGTATCACAAGATTTCCAGGAAAGGCATCAGAACAAATCCTTTAGTACTGACAAAAGCCTGGACCTGCAGGGCTGCTCTTGCTACCAAGGGGAGTTCTGCTCCTCAGACTGACAAGCAGATGCTGGACCAGAGGTATAACAGTGCCTGCCAAGGCCGCAAAGCTCAGTCTGTCAGAAATGTCTACAGAAACCCCCAGGAACCAGAACCGCGGCTGCCCTCCCCGCCACCCCATCCTTCCCACCAGCACCCACCAAGGAGACCCCGCTGCTGTCGGAGCTCTGCCCCACGCAGGAGTCATCGGCCCGGGAGAGGAGCCCGGGCCCCGCGGCCGCGTCGCTGCTGTCCGCCGACACGGCCACCGAGCTCCCGACGCCCAGCCCGCTCTCGGTGGGCTCCTCCCGCGCCGCCTGCGAGCTCGCGTCGCTGCTGCTCTCCACCGCATTTTCCTCCATGCCCGCCCTGCCGGGGCCCGCTACGCTCGACCTGCGGGAGGACCGCCGCCGTCAGGGCCGCCGTCCGCTTCCCGCCGTCCCCGTCCACCGCGGGGGTCCGGGCTGGGCGGGCCCCGGGCCCCGGAGCGGCCGCGGGCCCATTGCCGGCGCTCCGAGCACCCTCACGGGGGTCCCGGCGCCACCTGGCGCCCCCGGNCCTGCAGCGCACGCCGCGGCGGAGATGCACTCCGCGCCCCGGCCTCCGCCTCAGGCGCCTCCCGGGGCCGCCCGCCTCCCGCGGGAGGAGAGAGGCCTCGGCGCCCCGCCGGGGACTACTTTCCCCGCGGAAGGGTCGGCGGTGGTGGGACCCTGCGTCATGGCGTCAGGCAGCGGCGCCCGGGCCCTGAGCGTCGGCGTCGCGCCGGGTTGCGCTGGTCACGTGACGGGAGGCGGAAGTGGCGGCGGGGCGCGGGC
>VYZP01056556.1:49890-66699 GCA_013400635.1 Hypocryptadius cinnamomeus
GTCTCAGGTCGTGTGGCCGGGGCAGCTCCCGGCGGACAGCCAGGCTGTGTGCCATTCCTGGGCTGCCTGGGCTTTGTCCATATGCCTGTGTTGACAACTGAGCTGCTCTGAGTTAATTTGGCAGCAAGCGCTGGAACAGTTGTCAAATGTTTTACTGAAATCCGAACGTGTTGCATCTACCGCCCTTCCTTCTGCTTTGCGCAGTTTACAATTAAATACCACCAGTTTTGCCCATATTCCACCTTCCACAAACCCCCGCTCCTTATTCCCAAGCCGCTCCGTTGCTGACAGCCATGGATTCCTGGCAGCACATTGTCCCCTTGCATACGGTCAGGTTCCTTGTCATTGTCACAATTGCTGCTCTTCCTGTTTTAGCAGGCAGCTGCCGTGCCCACGTCACCGCCGGGAGCAAAGCGCTGCCCACCCGTCCTGTGCCATGGTGCTGATGGTTCACTGCAACAGCTGTGCCCCCCGGAGCTGGCAGCCACCCAGCTCTGTCCTGCCCTGCTCCCCTCCCAGCTCCTGCCTCACTCCTGTGGCGCACAGGAGATGCTTCCATGGAGCTGATCCAGCAGCTCACTCAAGAGGGGATGATGGCCATGAGGCTGCCCATTCCCCTTCCCAAATGCTCCCCAGGTGATCTGGACTCTGTGTCCCTCTCACCTGCCTGAATACCCCATGCTCTTGCTCCCAGCAGGTGGGAAAGTTTAGGAGAAGAAAGGTTGGTCAAAGCTGGAGGCAGAAGCTGAGGAAGGAGGAGGGTTAAGGGATGGGATGGAGCTTAGAACAAGGAAGTCCTGAAGCACAAGAGCCCTGCAATGTTTGGAGCAGGCTGCTGGTGGCCTTGGTGTGAGGTGTGCCACGGTGCCAGCTGTCAGCCCCAGTGCCTGGTGAATGGAGCTCTGGGTGGGATTCCTGCAGCATGCCAGTGGGACCCCAACAGATATGGGGGGTTCCCAGGGTGGGCATGGAGGGGATGTCCCAGCCCAGCGCAGGGAGGTGACTGTGCCACCCACCTGGATACCGGGAGTCGGTGTGGCAGGCAGGGGATCCGTCATGTGTGCTTTGCAGCTGGGACGGGTGGTGACACGGCAGCGCTGGTTTCAGTGCCTGCAGGGTGGAGTGAGCCGCCCGGTGACAGCGGCTGCGTCATCCTCACCCAGACGAGGTGCGGGAGCAGCAGCACCAGTCTGGGGACGGTGGGGCTGGGTGGCAGTGGGACTGAGGGGTAAGGGACTGGGACACCAGGCAAGCAAGGGTGAAGGGTTGGCAAGAAGGGAATGCTGAGAGGTGGGGAGTTCCCCCCAGGTGAGGCAAGGGGCAAGCAAGGAGCTGATCAGGTGCTCCACAGAGCTTGGGGCAGGCAGGGAAGGGATGCAGAGCCAGGCACTGCTGGTGCTGGAGAGCTGTGGATCCGTGGCATGCAGGGTGGTTGCCGGGAAGGGTCCTGGGCCCAGCTGGAGACTGCAGTCCCAGCCCACGTGGGGCCCAGCGCCAGGACAGCAGATACGGGAAGTGTGTGCAGGAATGTTGTTTCTGTCTGGAGCCCTTGAGCAGGAGTGATGGAGCTCCGAGCCTCTGACGCAGAGCTGCTCCCTCTGCCCTGTCCTGCTCCCACGCCAAGTGTCCCCATGCTCCAGTCACTGCATGCTATGGACCGGTGCTGGCTACGGCAGCCAGTGCTGGGGTGTCAGTTCTGCTCCCTGGGCATGGGGTGGTGCAGAGCCCATGGGACGTGCTCAGCTAGAGGCATGCACTAATGCCCTGCCCACTGTTCAGGGTGTCTGGCTGAGCCGTGGTGGCTGTGGCACTGGCTCTCCCTGCCACTTCTGCCAGGTCCAAGTGCTCCCTTCCCTCTGCACAGGTCGTATTCCCCCTGTGGCCTGCACTTGCTCTCCCCAGTCCAGTGCTGTCTCACCCGCACAAGATGCTGACTCCCTCCCACCCCACTTCCCCTTGCCACCACACTCCTGCTTATGCTGGGAGGGAACCTGATGCCATCCACACACCTGTGCCTGTCCTTTGCTCCTGTGTACCCCTAGCCCCTGCTGGGGTTCCTGGGTGTGAAGCAGTAACTCTGGCAACTGGGTGTTCCCTCACCCCTGGCTCCTCAGCTCCCCACCAGATTTGTTGCCCTGGTGCATCCCATGTTTGAGGATCTCTGCCCTGGCTGTCTGGTGCCACACTCTCTCCCTGGCTGGCCCCCACCCTGCTTGCTTCTATGGGGAGAATTGAACTTGGGGGGGTCTAGGGGCCCTGGCTCCATACAATCCCCCCAAACCTCACTGCTGACCCAACCAGCGCCTCCCAGCAAGAGACCTGCAGCCTTGCAGAGGTGCTGCTGTGTCCTGTCAGCCTCTGTCCTGGGCAGGGGTCCAGGCAGGCAGCAGTCCCCTTTGAGGTCCTGGATCAGTTTCCCACAGAGGGTCTGCACAAGGGTTGCCATGAGTAAGGGTGTGTGAAGGGGCTGCGGTGGCTGTTCCTTCCCCTTTCGGCAGCGGCGGTGGTGACCGGCAACCTCGTGGCTCGGGTAGTGTCTGGGATGGAGGATGTCTGCCTGGGTTTTTCCATCTCACTCCTTTCAGGGGCTCTGGGAGTGAAAAAGGCCATGGGCAGTCTGGGCTGTGCACAGTTCCTGGGCTTTCCACCATCCACAGCCCTCTCCTGCCTGTGGCACAGCCCAGTCACCACTGCCCTCCTCTCTTTCCTACTAGCTGCAGTGGCTGCCCCAAGCCTCCCTCCACACATGCACTTTCTGAGGAACCTGTGCCTTGACCCAGCTCCCACAGACAAGCTGATCGAGGCTGCCTTGCATGGGGCTCATGCCAGCAGTGCCAAGCCCATCCTGCAGAATTCCCTGCCTGGCACAGAGGCTGCCAGCACTGCCAGACATGGGGGTTTCCCTGTTGCCCTGGCCCTGCTCCCTGACGAGCCTCCAGAGAGTCACCAGAAATTCCCCCGGGATGGTTCCAGGAGGAAGCTGGTGAGCGGGGCCATGAGTCAGTGGGAGCGGCCAGGACGGGGGCAGAGCTGTGGCTGGCAACCCCCCCTGGAGCTCCCACTGCCCAGCTCAAGGGCTTGCTGGGACTGGTGCACAGTGTGTGGGGCATTGGCCCTCATCTCCTTCTGCCATCACTTGCTCCAAGGTCCCACTCCCCTCCCAGCCCCGCTTCTGCCAGCGCTACTCTGTGCTGCTGGGCCGTGTCTCTGCCCTCAGGGTGGCACAGGCAGCACGATGCATGCCATGGTGTGCCCGGCAGAGCGCCCAGGTTGTTGGAGCTGCAGCTTCTGCATGTGGTGGAAACGAAGGATGGGAATAGCATGGGGAAGGCCAAGGGATCTGCCACAGTGCCAGGGAGACCAGAGCTGGGTCTGAATTTCTGGCTATATCCCAGAGCTGGAGTCAGAAGTCTCCTTGTCAGGGATGCCCTGCAGAGTCATCCTCCCAGGGGTTATTTAGCACCCAGCTCCCACAATAGCTCTGTGCTGTGGGCTGAGGTCCTGGCAGGCTGGAGAGTGGAGGATGTGGAGCAGTGCCTGCTCCCCACATGGCTCAGGAGCCACCAGCTTCAATGGGTTCTCAGGGCACCTTGGCAGAGGCCCTCCTCACCTCGGCTGCCAGCCAGGCAGAGAGCACAGAGAGCCACTGCCTCCTGCCTGCTGGGCCATCCCAGTGACAAGGGGGGCAGGCTGGACCCTGTGGAAGGGGGCTGCAGGGTGACCTGGCTGCAGGGCCCCTGGGCTATGTCCCACCATGAGGGAATGCTTGGCTGGATGTGTTTGTCACACCGGGTGCAGGACGGTGGCTGCTCATGAAGCAATTTCCTGTGCCAGGGAATGGGGGCTGCTCTTGCAGCGCTGTGGTGGAGGAGTGAGGCAACCTCCTGATTTCTCACCATTGCTTCCTCCCAGCTTAGCCCACACTGCCGGTGAGTTTCCTGTGCCCAGCCAGCCGTGGCCCTGGGATGCATCCCACCAGCACAGGGCATCTGGCAGGTGATGCTGCCCCAGGGATGAGCCCTCACTTGGGCATGGGGGTTCCTCTCCAAGGGCACAGGGAGCAGAGCCCTGACTTCTCACTGTCCCCAGCTGTCTGGGTGCCAGTATAACCTGCTTGTCCTTTGGCTGGGCCATGAGCTGCTGGTTTGGCTCAGCCAGAGCTGGGGGATACTGGGAGGGGGCAGCTGCTGAGCCCCAGTCTGGCATTGTTGGGAGCTGGGAAGACAGACACCAACAGCAATGGGGTGAACAGGAGGATCCTCCTGATGAAGCCAGCTGAGCTTCATGGGCTGAGTTTCCTTGGGCTCATGGGGTTTGTGAGGACTGGGGCAGGGGAGCTGCTCTGGGACCTGTGTCTCAGCAGCCTCGCTGGGCTGCACCAGTCCTCCCTCCCCCCCGCTGACGCTGCGCCTTCTTCTCTGCCATCTGTTTTCTCCTCGCTCCTCATCCCTGTTTGCTTTCCCCTTCATTGCTCTCGTTCCCACAAGCGTCGGCACTTTGGGAGAAGCAGGAAAACACCATCCCATGGCAAGGTCTGTGCTGTGCTGGGTGGGAACCTGAGTCAGCAGCACCCTGCAGAGCAGGGCAGCAAGGATAGGGCACTCCTAATGTCCCAGGGCCCCAGGTGGAGCATTCCCGTGCCCAGAGCTGCTCCTGGGCAGGAACTGTCTCTGATACTAGGGAGCTCTGCCATTCAGCTGCTGGCATTAGGGCTTGGAGTCATGGGGTGAGGAGCCATGGGCATCTCCAGTGCTGGAAACACTCTGACCCACTGGGGTGATGCAGCTGTGGTGGGGGAGGATGTAGAGTCCTCATGAGGGTGCAAGCTCCTAAATCCCAGGCAGGTGGGCTCCAGGTGCTGGGGCTCAGGTGGGGGTTCCACTGCTATCTGCCCCCATGCCCACCCACGTCCTTGCAGGTCTGGGTCCAGCACCATCAGCCCTTGGCCAGCCAAGCTCAGTGTCAGACGGGGTGATGACACAGCTACAGGGTCCTGAGCACCTGGCTGGCTTCCAGTGATGCCCTGCTGTCCCCACAGCTATCAGGGTCTTGGGGCCAGCAGGGCAGTGCCTGTGCAGCCCCAGGGTGGCCATTCAGTGCTGTGCTGTGGCCCGGTGCAGCTGCCCAGCCACTCTCCTTCCTGTCCTCGCGTGGCTGCTGAACGCAGCGTGTTTAGTAAACAAGGTGATGAAACAGTTAAGGCAGAGATGGAGTGTGCATTTCGTCACCGTGGGAAGGGAGAAGGGAGCGTGAGTCGGCGCTGAGGGGTCTGAGGGTGACTCACTGCCCTCCCACCCCATAAATAGGAGCGGGTAGCCCGGCGGCACCCAGAGCAGACAGCAGGGACCAGCAGAGCCACATCCCTCCTGTCACTGCCGAACCATGGCACTCCTCCTGACCCCGCTTGTCGCCGGGCTGCTGGCCCTCTCCTGCTATGCGGCCCCTCTCCAGGGCAAGCCGCAGGCGGTTGTCACCTTCCCGGGGGACCTGGTCAGCACCCTGCCGGATCTACAGCTGGCAGAGGTGAGGGGAGCATGGCCCCGTGGTGCCCTCCTGGCACCCAGGTCCCCAAGGGGGCATCCAGGCTGACAGTGAGGGGCTGCAGGCACAGCTTGAGAGCTGTCAGTCTCCTGGAGCTCAGGGAGGCACCCAGGCTGGAATGGGTGCCCGGGGCTGCTGGAGCCCCCTCCCGCCTCGCTCACCCCTCTGGCTGCCTTTCCTCCACAGCGCTACCTGCAGAGGTTCGGCTACACCACGGAGGCAGAGGCTAAGATTGGTGGCAGGCACGTGTCCCTGGGCAAGGCACTGCTCAAGATGCAGAAGCAGCTGGGCCTGGAGGAGACAGGAGAGCTGGATGCTGCCACACTGGAGGCCATGCGAGCCCCCCGCTGCGGTGTTCCTGATGTGGGAACCTTCCTTACCTTTGAGGAGGACCTCAAGTGGGACCACATGGACCTGACTTACCGGTGAGTCTGCTCTGGTGATGAACCCTTGTGTCCCCAGGGTGATGGTCCCAGGAGAATGGAGACCCTGAGGGAGCAGGAGGCTGGCAGCCTCTGCTCAGCCCTTCTCCGGGCTTGGTGCTGCCTGTACAGCTGGGTCCCAGTGCTGCCAGGGCCAAGCTGGGACAGCAGCAGCATCTGCTCCCCGATTCCCAGAAGGGCACCTGAGCCCTGGGTGAGGTCAAGGGTGGTGACTGCTATCATCTCTGGAGGTGGGGGTCTGCTCCTTCCCAGAACAGGGTCACTCCTGCATGAGGAGGGGAGCTGGCAGCACTGACCCTCTGCCTCCCTGGCAGGGTGATAAACTACTCCCCCGACCTGGACCGTGCCGTGATCGATGACGCCTTCAGACGGGCGTTCCAAGTGTGGAGCGATGTGACCCCTCTCACCTTCACCCAGATATACAGTGGCGAGGCAGACATCATGATCATGTTTGGCAGCCAAGGTGATGTCCTTTGGGCAGGCAGGGAGTGAGGAGGGGCCTGGTGATGCACCCTGCCTGTGAGATCCTTACCTCATGTCTCCTTGGGTTGTGCCCAGAGTCACCTTGTCCCCATACGTGCAGGAGGTGTGCAGAGCGTCTGTGTGCATGCTGGGCATGTGAGGGATCCTCTGGCAGGTCCAGCTGAGGGTTCTTTTCCCTGCAGAGCATGGGGACGGGTACCCCTTCGACGGCAAGGATGGGCTCCTGGCCCACGCCTTTCCCCCAGGCCAGGGCATCCAGGGTGATGCCCACTTTGACGACGATGAGTTCTGGACACTGGGAACTGGCTTAGGTAAGGGCAGGGTGTGGTGGACTGGGGGGGTCTGATGGTGCCAACTGCAGCCGCAGCATTGAGCCACCCCTCTCTGAGCAGTGGTGAAGACCCGCCACGGGAATGCCAATGGAGCCGAATGCCACTTCCCCTTCATCTTCGAGGGCCACTCCTACTCCCGGTGCACCACGGAGGGGCGCAAGGACGGGCTGCCCTGGTGTGCCACCACCCCCAACTACGACCGGGATAAGAAATACGGCTTCTGCCCCAGCGAGCGTGAGTAGTGGCGACCGTAACCCCTGCCCAGCCCCGAGGTGCCTGGGCCCCTCCTCACTCTCCCTCACTCCACAGTCCTCTACACCAATGGTGGCAACAGCGATGGAGCCCCCTGCGTCTTCCCCTTCGTCTTCGAGGGCACCTCCTACGATACCTGTACCACAGACGGGCGCTCCGATGGCTACCGCTGGTGTGCCACCACCTCCAGCTTCGACCAGGACAAGAAATACGGCTTCTGCCCCAACCGAGGTGCCAGCAGGGAGGGGGGCATGCAGGGGAGGGGGCACATGAGGGATCCCAGCATTGTCCTGGGTTCTGGCCGGTGCAGCCAGGGGCCAGGGACAGCCTCACTGACACTTTGCTGCAGACACGGCGGTGATCGGCGGCAACTCCCAGGGGGACCCGTGCGTCTTTCCCTTCACCTTCCTGGGACAGTCCTACAGTGCCTGCACCAGCCAGGGCCGGCAGGATGGCAAGCTCTGGTGTGCCACCACCAGCAACTATGACACTGACAAGAAGTGGGGCTTCTGCCCTGACAGAGGTACTGGCCCCTCTGCCCGTGCTCCCCTTTGTGCCTCCCAGACCCATGCCATATTGTCACACTTCTTGTGGGGACCACAGTCTCTGGATGGTGTGTCCTGCCCTGTTGTGGCCCACCAGGCACTTAGGCCAGTGCTTTCTCCCAGGTTACAGCATCTTCCTGGTGGCTGCCCATGAGTTTGGACACTCACTGGGTCTGGACCACTCCAGTGTGCGTGAGGCCCTGATGTACCCTATGTACAGTTACATCCAGGATTTCCAGCTGCACCCCGATGATGTCCAGGGCATCCAGTACCTCTACGGTGAGCAGCTGCACTGCAGCTGGGTGCATTGGGTGTCCTGCAGCACCAAGCTGACTCCAGCCTCATGCCCTCCCCTGTATTCACTCAGGTCGTGGCTCTGGCCCTAAGCCCACTGCACCTGCTCCCACTGAGGAGCCCCTGCCCACGGAGGAGCCCCAGCCCCTGCCCACAGAGGAGCCCCAGCCCGTGCCCACAGAGGCTGGCAGCACCTCCACCACTGAGGAGGAGGAGGAGGAGACGCCAGAGCCCACAGTTAGACCCATTCCTGTGGACCCCAGCCGGGATGCCTGCATGGAGAAGAACTTTGATGCTATCACAGAGATCAATGGGGAGCTGTACTTCTTCAAGGATGGGTGAGTGCCAGCATCTGGCGCCTCCTGCCCTGGTGAGGTGGGATGTGGGGGAACACAGGGATGTGGGGGACATGGGCTGTGGCAGACTGAGGTGATCAGGACAGCTCATCTTCCCCACCAGGAAATACTGGACCTACTCGTCCTTCTGGAAATCGGGCATCCAGGGTGCCTTCTCTGTTGCTGATACCTGGCCTGGCCTCCCAGACACCATCGATGCTGTTTTCCAGGATTTGCTCACCAAGAGGGTCTTCTTCTTTGCTGGTGAGCTCTGCCCCCACTGCCCTCGCCCAGTCCTACGGGCAGTGGGAGGAGCCTGGTGAAGCCTGGGAGCTCTCAGGGCTGTCTGACACCCCCACTATCTCCCACTGCAGGTCGGCAGTTCTGGGTGTTTTCTGGGAAGAGTGCGCTGGGCCCCCGGGGGATCGAGAAGTTGGGTATAGGGAAGGAAGCCGGCCGCCTCTCGGGGGCCCTGCAGCGGGGCCGCGGCAAAGTGCTGCTCTTCAGCGGGGAGAGCTACTGGAGGTGAGCAGCGCTGGAGAGCAGCAGCGCCTGCTTGAGCCCTGGGCAGGGACTCGGAGCGGGGTTCCCAGCAGCTCTGAGCACGGCTCTGCTCTCCCACAGGCTGGATGTGAAGGTTCAGAGGGTGGACAAGGGCTACCCCCGTGCCACCGATGATGTCTTCACCGGCGTCCCCCTTGATGCACGCAATGTCTTCCTCTACCAAGGTGAGTGCAACCTGGTGAGTGGGTGCTGTGGGTTCAGGCCCGGGCTACCTGAGCCTCTCATGGCATTGCTCCGGTTCCTGGCTCGGGATGCTCGGGTGTGTGGGGAATGGCCCCAGGACAGGGCATGCCATCAGCCCTGGTGGGTCCTTGTGGTGGAGCTGGCAGGGTGCCAGCAAGGTGCAGGGTGCCATGTGCCTGTGCTGCTTGGGCAGCCACCAGGATGGGTCTCTGTATGGCCAAACTCCTGCTGACCCTCCACTCCCTCCATCCCCCTCCTTGCCCAGGCAAGTACCACTTCTGCCGGGGCAGCTTCTACTGGAGGATGACACCGCGCTACCAGGTGGACAGGGTGGGCTACGTCAAGTATGACATCCTGCAGTGTCCCCAGAACTGAAGGCCTGACCAGCCACTGGCTCTGCCAGTGCTGCTCCCTGCCCACTGCTCCCAGCCTGCGGGTTCCTGTCTCATGGGCTGACCCCTGGGAGCCTTGTGCCTGTGGGTAGCCCCAAATGAGATCACCATCTTTCTGGAAGAAAGGGGCAGGGGGTCCTCACCTCCTGGGAGCTGCCCAGCCTGGAGAGCCCCAGCTGGGGAGAAGGACTCTTGCCACAGCTGGAATTGTGCCACACCTGCCAGTGCCAGCTCCACTGCACAGAGGCGTTTGTCTGGTGCAAACTGCACATGGATTCAAGACAAATTTGTCTTTTTCCTGAGCCAGCGATGCCAGGTCAGGCTGAGCCCCACTGGGAGCTGGTGCCTGGGGTCACACCAGGGTGGGACACAGGGTTTTGCCTACTCCTGCCCACTGCCCACTCTGCCAACCACCTCCTCTGCCAATCGCCTGCCCATTTGTAATAAAGACAATTCTTTGGACACAGCCTCGAGTGCTCTATCAGCTGTTGGGGCCATGGTTTGGAGAACTCCCATGTGCTGGGAGCATCATCCTCCCCCAGCCGCGGGGGTGCCAGCACCAGTGGGCATGGGGGCACTGTGGGGGGGCTGTCACCAAATCCCCCTTTGCTAAGGACTCTGGATCCCGCAGGGACACTGGGTACAGCGGAGAACGATGTCTCTCGGTCCCAACATTGTCCACTACCAGCCCTACACCAGGGGCGGCACCCCCGCCCCGACTCGCCGGACCTCCCAAGCCCTGGCTCCGCATAATCCTCCACCCACTGCCCTCCCCTGCGCTCCACCTTTGTACCGAGATGAGGAGCGGGCTGTTGTCACCGCGTGTGGCCGGCACTCAGCGTGTGACCGGACTCCCCACTGCAGCTGAGACCCCGCCGCGGGCTGGCTCCGTAGATTCCCCCGGGCCCGCTCTGTCCCTGCGTGGCCGCAGAGCGCGGCGGCAGGGCCAGGGCCGGGATCGTGCCCGAGGGTGCCCGGGTCCGCGGCAGGGTGGGGCAGCCGCAACTCCGGGGCTGTAATTAGCTGTAATTAGCGGCCGCGGCTCCGGACAGGGCGGGGGCAGAGCGCGGCCCCCTCCCGTCCCGTTGGAGCACGGTCCCAGCACCCCCAGTTCGGTGGCGGCTGTGGGACCGACCGGGCGTGGCGGGGCGGTCCGGTCCCATCGAGTCGAGCCGGGCCGAACGGGGCCGAACCGAGGCCGAACCGAGGCGACCGGAGCGGGGCCGAGCCGATCCACTCGGACCGGAGCCAGCCCTGCGGCCGCGGGGGCGGCGCGGCGGGCGGTGCCGCGGGCACTAGGACCCCGGTCAGCGCCCGGCGGGGCCGCGCTCAGCGACCGCCGGGGCCGGAGCCACTTGTGGCGACGACGGGGCCATGAGCGGGCGGTTCACCGTCACCGGCGGCGGGGGTGAGCGCCGGGGGCAAGGGGGGCCCGGGGAGGCTCCGGAGGCGGGACACGGGCCGCGAGGAGGATCCGCGGGGCAGGACAGGGTCCGCGGGGAGGGTCCGCGAGGAGTGCCGGGCCGTCGGGACACCATGGGGGGTGCGGAGCTGCGGTCGGTCTGGCCCCTCGGACGCAGTGCATACCCCCGGAGTAGGGACGGCACGGAGCTGCGGGATCCGAGAGATGGAAGGTGCAGAGCAGGGAGTGGGGCTCAGCCGCCCGGCCGGGCAGGACTCCTCGTCTCAGACTCTTTCCCCGCGGCCACCTCCGCTCCTCAGGGAGCTCCCCTGTTCCGTCCCCATACCGGGGGCTGTTGGAGGGGGCCCTGCTGCTGCCAGACCGGCAGCGGGATGGAGCGGGGTTGCGGCTGTGGGTCGGCTGTGGGTGCGGGGTCACATACTGCTCCCCAGGGAGCCATGGTGGAGGGTGGCTGCTGCCCAGCCGGGAGAGGGCAAGCTGTGGCCAGCCTTCAGATGCAGCAGTGCCCACCGGGCTGCCATGGGCACAGGCACTGGAGCCAGCAGCCATCGCCTCGTGGTGCCCAGGGGACGTGGCGGTGGGGCTTTGCTGTCACCGGAGCCGTATTGATCCCAGAAAAGCGGCCGACGGCAGCACCGGAGCTGTGCTGCCGGAGCTGTGACCTTGCACCCTCGGCGAAGGGCGCGGGTGGGAGGCGCGAGCAGCCGGACAGACACCACGACACCCGGGCTGGGCTGTGCCTCTGTCAGTGGGCTCTGGCCTTTGGGGCCCTGTATAGGATCACACTGTCGTGGGTGATGTAGGGCTGCATCCAGTGGCAAGAGGATGCAGGACCACTTGTCACTTTATGGCGGCTGGGCCTGGCCTGTGGGCTGTGTTGGGGTGGAGCGGACCGTGATGAGCCAGGACTGTGGCTGAATTCTGGGGCCCTCCAGGAACAGCTCCTCGGTTTGGCAGCCAGTCTGCTGGTGGGGGGCTGCAGGGAGCTGGGGTGGGCATGCTGAGCGACTGTGGTGGGAGCAAGGGACACATCTTTCTGGCTGAGCTGTGACCTTGTGCCCTCCCAGAGGACAGCCAGTGGCTGGTCCTGCTGGAGGTGCCCTGTTTTGTGGGGTGGTCACAGCCATGGCAGGGTGGCTACTTAGGGCTTGGCAGCGTTCAGGGATTCCTCACAACCCACATTTCTCCACAGTGCTGGGACCGTGGATGCTGCCTCCCGGGGGGATGGATGGGAGGGGGTGCATGGGGCTGGCGGTTGCAGGACTGGCAGGGGCTGTGAATGTCAGGCGGGAGCTCTGGACAGCAGTGGTCCGGGAGGGACTCGGCCCTGGACGAACGCTCGGTCTTGCCTGACCCCATGTCAGTGTCACGCGTGGGGGACAGAGTGACGGAGATCCCGGGGACCTCGGGACGGAGCGGGAGCGAAGGCTGCAGCCGGCCGTGCTGCCAGTGCCGGGGCGGTGCGGGGACCCCCGGCCAGCTGGAGGGCCCCTGCTCGTCCGTGAGCTGGCGCCGTGCTCAGGGCGCCTTGTGGCTCCCGGGGCCGCCCTTTGGGGCCCTGCCCTGGAGCGGCCCCAGGCGGGTGGTGCTGAGGAGGGATCTCAGCCCCCGGGAAGGCGCGGCGGCCGCAAGGGACCGCCCGGTGCCGGGCGGGGCAGGGTACGGACAAGGCGCCGCCGCGGGGGCCTCGGGGCCGGGGGCAGGTCACTGCAGGAGTAGGGCCTGATGCAGGGCTTGGCCCGGGAAATGGGATCCGTGCGGGCGGCGGCGGGGGCGGGCAGGGCTGCGCGGGGTCTTGCCGAGNCACCGCGAGCGCAGCGCCGCCCGGACCCCGCGGGACCGGGGATCGATGTGCTCCACCTGGGACCCACCGTGGGGCTGGCCTTCCCCCGCGGGCTGCTCGTGGGGAGGCTGCCCCTGTGCCCGGTGCGCTGCCCGTGGGGCGGCCGCCCTGGCCCGAGAGGGCACCGGAACGCCCCCACCGCGCAGCCCCTCTGTGTCCCGAGCGGTCGGGGCTCGGCGGCAGTAGCCATGGCAACCAACCAGTTAAGGAGCCTCTCGTTGCCATGGAAACCGGTCCTGGTGTCACCCTTGCCATGGCTCTCGGTGCTGAGGGGGTTCAGCAGCTCTCTCGACCCCCCTGGGGGCCCTGGGGTCACGGGGCTGTGGGCCATAAGCCATGGACCAGGCTCTGTGGGGCAGTTGTGTGAGGCTGGCCCCAGGTGGGCGGTGAGGCCCTGAGGGGGGCTTGAGTAGAGTAGGGACCCCCCCCAGCCCTAGCTGCACCCCCCTGCAGGGTCCCTGCCGAGAGGGGCAGGACACAAGGGAGGGGACAGGGGCACTTGGGGCACCGTGCACAGAGGGGTACACGTGAGGGACAGGGGCTGCTAAGGAGGCTCCTCCAGCCCTCCCATCTCCTCCAGCCCCCTCGCTGACACTCAGGTCAGGTTTGTGGCTGACTGGGTACCCTTGGGGTATCATTAGATGAGCCAAGGGTGTGCAGCAGGTAGAGGCCAATGATGTGGGGGGGTGGGATGCTGCCAGGGGGCTGCAGCAGCCAAAGCCCCATCAGTACCTTCCCAAGGAGTCTCCATGCCATGGAACACACCACAGGTGTTTCAGTGGGGTTCCAAGAGTGGAGGTCCTTGCACAGGCTGTGGGGCTGAGTGAGGGGTGCCATGTGGGGCACAGGACACTTCAGTGCCTCATCAGCTGATCCTGCACCCAAGCCCTTCTGGCAGCAGCTGGCAAGTGGCCATGCAGCTGCTGCTCGGCCATCGCTGGGCCCTCTGGCCCTGGCTCAGCAGTGGCTGCCTGGAATCCCCAGGGTACCGCAACTGGCACAGGGCTGCTTGGGGGCTCCTCAGCTGTGTCGCCAGGAGCGGGGCCTGGTGGGAGGAGGCTGCTTCTGCTGCTCATCCCTGTGCCAGGCTGCCCTGCCGCCCACTGCCGTGGCCCTGCTGCTGGCAAGACATCTGGGCGAGGGCAGCTGGGGACGCTGCTCCAGCTGCGTGCTGTGCTGGGCTCGTGTGACGCAGGAGCTCACAGCCCTTCCCCATGGCCTCTGCCAGCCCTGCCCCACTGCTGCCCTTCTGCTCACAACCTCAGGCAGCTGCAGTGCCTCCTGTGGCTCCCCACCCAGCCCCACAGGACGCTGCACCTCCCTCCATGTCCTGTCCTGCTGCTGCAGCTGGTGAAAAGTCCCAGCTGGTGCCTGTGTCAGCTCTGGGCTCTGCTTTTGCCCCATGCTGGTGGCAGGGCCCTGACCTGTCTGGGTGGAGATGAACAAGAGCACTCCATCCTGCCAAGGTGCTGCAGGACGTGTTGGCCCTGGGCTCCTGGGGCTGTCAGGACAGCGTGGTGAGGGCATATTGTGATGCAAACCTGCTGCTACAATTTTTGGCTGGCATCGCTGCCCTTCTGTCTTGCTGCACCTCCATCGTCTTGGGGTCTCTCCTGCCCCAGCTCTTCTTTTCCCTGGGACCTTCTTGTCCTCATGCCTCAAGCCCTCAGTGTGGGGTGTCCTGTTGGGGAATGTGGACGGGCAGGCTGTTGACAGTGCCCAGGGATCACAGCAGGCAGTGCAATGTGCTGACCAGCATCTCCACAGCACAGCCGCCCTCACAGCCCGTGTGGCACACTGCCAGGCTGCCCGCTCCCTGCCCTCAGGAGGTTTCCCAGTGACTCCAGCACGTGTCTCGCTCCTGGGAGGTTTGACCGCTGCTGGTAATAGGACAGGCAAGGGCTGTGTGGCCAGCAGCCAGGATTCCGGCCCTGGGAATGTCTGTGAGAGCGATTCCCCCCACCCAGGCTCTGTGCAGAGGGGTCTGGGACATTCTCTGGAGTCTCTGCAGGGGTATAGGACACTTTGCAGGGATGCTTCTTGGCTTGGCCACTCTCTGTCATCATTCCTGGGCAGCCTCTTGCAGTTAAGTGGGGCACTGATGCTCTGCCTGGCCTGGTGCCAGGATCCTTCCTGCTACTCCGACTCAGGGGCCACTTGCAGTTGATCCCCCACTCCATGTCCAGGCAAAAGCATCGGTCTTCCTCTTTCCCCATGCCCTTGTGCTGCCTACAGCACGACTGCAAGCAATGCAAGGGCATGGATGATCCCCAAACTGTGCCAGACCTCTCTCCTTTCGACACACTGCACCACATGCCCCAGTCAGGGGCATTTTTGCCAGGGTTAGGGCCAGTGCTCTGTTGGGGGATCAAGCCCCCTCAGTCTCCTCTGCCTCAGTGACACTCTCAGTTGCCCCCACATGCTGGCGGGACCCTGCGCACAGGATAAGCCAATGCAGTCTTGATAGCGTAGCCCCCTGTGCTGCCGTCAAATCCCAACCCCTGAAATGGAGCCATAATCCAGGGATTAGGGGATTAGTGGTCTTTCACGTGCTCCCTCCCCCGCATCTGTTTTAGTAGGAAAATCCCTCTTGTGCCGAGCCCACGCGCTGTGGCCTCCTGCAAAAAACCACCCTCTGGTGCTTGGCACTTACCATGGCTGGCTGGACCCTGGCCTGTTGCCCTTCTGGCCAGCCACAGCCCCCTTGGGGGGGTTGGGGATGCCCTCTAACCCCCCAGGCCAACATAGGACGGTGGTTTTGTCCACTACATTCTGTCTGCAGCCCCTTCCTTCCAGTCCCAATCCTTGGGAGTGGGCCAGCTTCTTGCTCCAGCGCTGGCTACTGCTCAGGGCTGAGGGCTGCAGGTGTGAGGGGTTGGTGCTGCTGCAGCTGGACGGGGCAGCCCCATGTGGTGACTGCCACACAGTCCTGGGTGGGGGGGATGCCCACCCTGAGCTGCCCACCCTGTACTGCCCGTCCTCCCTGCAGCCCTCCTGTGCCACTTGTCATGGAGCTGGAGCTGTGCTGCTGCAGCTCCCCAGGGATGCCAGGTCCCGGGGTCCTGGCTGCAGCCGTAGGGCAGGGATCAGTGCTGCCTGCCGGGCTGGGGTGAGGGGTCTGAGCCTCTCTCCTGGCCGCGAGGTCAGGTCGGGGAGCATCCGCGCTGCGGAGCAGCTGGCTCCGCACCAGGAGAAAGTAAACAATTAATTACAGCCGTCAAGAAGTAACGGAGGCCAGCGGGCTGTCATGATCTCAGCCTGTGCTGGAGGAGATGCCGGGAGCTGCAGCCAGCTCCGGTTGGGGGATCCTCCTGGATTAAGTGCATGGGAGAACAGGGGGCTTCAAGCAGCCTTGCAGGGTGCCTCTACAACCCCAGCTGGAAAGTGGCCTGTGTCCCTTGCCCTGTGGGTGACAGCTGCAAGAGCTGGGGCCTCCATAGACGGCACGGGGCCTGGGGATTTTGGCCGTATTGCAACCAGGTCTGAGAAGGTTGCTATGGGTGTTATCTCGGCCCCCTGGTCACCAGGGGAGGTGACATCAAGCCTGCTCCCCTCTGCAGGCAGCATTCTCTGCGCTGCAGGTCAGCTGGGCAGAGCAGGGTCAATCACCTCTGCTGTCGCCCCAGCCCCACTGTGGGGTGGTCTGGACGTCCCCCCTTCCCCGGGTGCCCTGGGTCGTCCTGCTACTGAGGCAGGGGTCTCCATCCACGGCCGAGGCCCTGATACCTGCAGAGGGGTCCCCGGCATGACGTGGTGCTGCCCAACCGGGAGCCGCCCCCACCCGGTAGCCGCCCGTCGCGGGGCAGGGGCTTCGCGGGCAGGTGCTGCCGTGATCCCGGGCCTCAGCCCCCTCTGATGTGTCTGTCGGTCCCGCAGGCAGAGGTTCTGCCCCACTGTGCACCCCGAGTGTGTTCCAGGTCCCGAGGCTGCGCCGGGGTCGGGTGCGGGAGCTGGTGTGGGATGCGGGGGCTGGCGGCGGATGCGGGGCCGCTGAGAGGGCCGGTGCGGAGTGCGGGGGCTGGAGGCGGGGTTCGGGGCCGGGGCGGGTGCAGGGTCGGTGCGGTTGCGGGGCCGTCCCGTCCCGTCCCGCCCGCACCAGCCGGGCCCGCAGCGCTGCCCTAGTTCCCCCCCACGCCTGGCGCAGCCGGGAGGCGGCCCCGCTCCGCTCGCTCGTCTTTG
>VYZP01056556.1:67116-78335 GCA_013400635.1 Hypocryptadius cinnamomeus
GAAGTGGCCGCCCGGGCCCTGCTCCGGGGCCACAGGAGCCGTTCGTCCCGGGGCCGAGCCCAGCCGAGCTGAAGCGAGCCCAGCTGAGCCAAAATGAGCCCTGTCGTGCCCAGTCGAGCCGGTCCGGTGCGGTCCGTGGCGCGCCGCGCTGTGCCCCGTCCCGCTGCAGCCCTGGCGCAGGGCCGCTGTCCTCCGCCGGCGAGGGGCCGCTCGGCCCCGCAGCAGCCCCGTCACTGCTGGCGCTTTGGCCTCAGCCCCTCCCGGCACCCGGCACTACCGAACTGTGTGAGGGTCCCCGTTCCTCACGGGGCCGCGTCCAGCACCAGGCAGCCAGGCAGCACAGGCCCCGTTCTTGTGGGTGTTCCTGCCGGGCACGGGGGTGGGCTGCAGCCAGGGGGATGCAGTGTGTGCACAGGAGGACTTGCACTGCCCCTCTGACCCTCCCAGACAACGCCAAGTCTCCTCTCCAGGTCCCCTCCTGGGGTCTGCCAAAGCCCCAGCCGGGAGCGTGTGGCTGGCCGTGGCAGTGGTTGGGGGGGTCCCGGCTGCCCACAGCGGGGCCCTGGGCACAGCCACAGGCAGGCTGTATGTATTCCTCTGCTCTGCCGACCCCAGTCTGTTTATTTGCTTGTTTATTTGCGGCTCCGCTCAAGGTCAGGGCTGGCAGGAGACTTTTGGGGGCACCTTGCCGGGCTGGGGTTGTCGCACTGGCCCCCAGCCGTGCCCTTCCCTGGGCACTTGCCCTCCCCTTGCCCTCTGCAGCACCAGGATCTCTCCCACTCACTGATTTCCATCGCGGCAGTGCCAGCGGCGTGGCAGCAGGCGGTGCAGCCATGCTGGGGTCTGGCAGGAGGGCTGGACACAGTGCCACTACAGATGGACCATGCAGACTGTCCCTGGAGCTGAGCCTGGTGAGATGCTGCCCTGTGGGACAGCGGGTGAGGGGCTGGAGGAAGAAGGGGCCTGGGGGACTTGGGGGAGCAGGGGTTGTCTGTAGGAAGGGGCTCAGCAGAGCTCCCCACACCTGTGACGAGGGTGGTTGCAGTGGGGGGGCGGGTTGCCCCCCATGCCAAGGGTCAGCTGAACTCCCATCGTGAGGTCTGTCTGCAGGGACCATGGAAAACCCATCGTGTAGCAAAGCTGTTGAATGCCAGTGGGCCCCCTCCACATGTCCTGGCTGCTCCAGTGCTGGCTGTCCAGCAACTTGCCAAGCCCAGCACGACCACTGGAGCCCTGGGTGCCACTTAGGCCTTATTTGTCAGAAAGGTCAGCAGTGTCCCCACTCAGGTCATGCTCTGGACAGCATGCATGAGCCGCGTGACAGTGGCTGGAAGGGCTCCAGCCCCAGCATCCCAGCAAGGGCTGGACCCTCTGGGGAGATGGTGGGAGCGGGGAGAAGGCAGGGCTGCTGCCTGCAGTGTCCGGGCTGGCACCTTGCACTGCTCTGGTTGGGGTGTTGGGATGTCAGCCGCAGCCCCACTGCAGGGTGCTGTGCTGACACCCAGCCCAGTGGCACTGGGATGCCTGGGGAGCCCAGATCCAGGACCAGGAGCTTTGCTGGAACTTATGTCCACGGCCATTTCCAAGGCAGGGCTTGGGCTGTCGGAGAATCTGGGAAGCTGTTTAAATGCAGCCAGCCAAAACGCCTGTGCTGGAAATCCTGCGCTGCAGGGCCGGCTGATCAAAGGGAGGATAATCCTGGGTTTAGGAAGGAAGAGGATAGGTCTGAAGTAGCAGTTGGTCCAATTTGGGTCAGGCTGTGAAGGAATCCAGCCCAAAAGGCCACTGGGTGTGCTTGCTGGCTGGAAGGGGAAAACACAGCCCTGGGATGGGGGGAGCATCCTACTCTACCATCCCACCCCTGACCCCCACCCCTGCTCCCCTGGCACGCTGCAGCTGGAGTGGCTCTGCTGTGACGCTGCCAGCACGAGCCAGCACTGCTCTGACCATCAGTGGTCTCTGCCTCAGTGGGGCTGCAAGGGCTGTGTGGCCTCTCCAAGGGTCGCCCTCCCCAGAGCAGTTGTCAGACACTCCTGTTCAGAGTAGAAGGAAGCCGGGGGGGCACAGAGATGCCACTGCCATAAGAATACCTTGGCCATCCCCATCTGCCTTAGGCACCCCAGGCCAACAGCAGCCCAGGGCCGGGCAGTGTGTGTACAGCCAAGTCCCCTTGATAGCCGGAGGTGACAGAAAAGCAGCGTGGCCTCCCTGGCCAGCAGCTCCTGCAAAACGGCAGCAGCTGGGGACATTAGCCAGGGCCACGTGCTCGCCCATGTGCTCGCTGGCCTGCTGGGGTCACCCTGGGGTGCCCCTTGCTGCAGGCAGAGCCCCGGGAGTCCAGGTGTCCTGTGGCAAAAGTCAAGGTGTCCTGTGTACCTCCAGGGGAGCCCCAGGGCATCCCTAGTGCCGTGAGCAGCCGTCGCACTGCTGCTGCCTCTGGGGCTGAGGGGATCGGGGTGGGGGTGGCGCAGGGGATTCCGGAGCCGTCAGCAGCCCTGTGCAGGAGCACAGACGGAGGCGCGGAGGGCTCTGAGGTCGGGGCTATCCCCGCCACGGCCCCCCTCACCCACTGCACCTCCCGGCAGTGCCGCAGCCCTGGTGCCCGATCCCTGGCTGGGGCTCGCTGTGCTCTGGATGCTGCGGAGGGCACGGGCCGGCCGTGGTCGGGCAGCAACCTTGGCAGCAGCTCCGGTTAATTAGCCCGTGGGGGGTGGATGCTGGGGCTACCCCAGCCAGTGCTCAGTGCCCTGCGCCGTGTAAAGCGATTAGGGAGGATTTGGGATAAGGGACATGACGCTTCCCAACCCAATTTAGGGCTAAGTAAAAAGCCATTAGAAGATCAAATTGTGGTTGGTGCTGCTGCCTGAGCCCTGCCTTGGGGGGCTCCGAGGGTGCTGTGACGGTCCTTTGGCGCTGCCGCCTTTGCTCTGGGCTGCCTCGGGCAGACAGGTTGGTGGAAGCCCTGCTGAGAGTGGGGCTGCGCGGTGCCCACGGCAGGGCTGCGGGTTCCTGCCAGCGATCCCGCTGCCAGCCCTTCCAGCCGCCGCAGCAAATTAAAAGGCCGATTCGTGTTGAGTGATCCCTGGGGAGGGGGGCGGCTGAGCGCCGGGATCGAAGCCTGGCACGGCTCGGCTCTGCTCTGCTCAGCTCACACTGTCTCTCCCGGCTCGGCTACTGGCTTTGGGGCTGCTAGCCCGGTCCAGCGCTCCGGCCCTGCGCTGCTCTGTCCTGGCTGCACTGGCGGAGCGGGGCAGGGGCAGCCCCGTGGGCGTTGCTGGGACTGGCAGTGTCCCACGTGTCCCCAGGGCCGGCAGGCAGCACCCCATTGTGCCGCCGGGCAGGGCTGGCCGTGGCAGTGGCAGGTGAGGGACAGGGGCATCGCTCCTGCCTGCCCTGGCTGCCCCTGACTTCAGACCACGGGTCTGAGGCAGCTGCCGGGGAGAGGCTGCACCAGCCCCGCTGCGGCAAAATGGTCTCCGTCAGGAGCAGGAGCAGAAGCGGGAGCGCTTTGTCACCTGGGACCCTGCGCCCTGGTGCTTAACTCCTTCCAGTCTGTGGGGCTGCGGCGACGTGGGAGACTGAGAGTCTCCCCGAGCCGTGCTGCATCCTCATGCTCACCAGCCCGGGGCCTCTCCCAGCGCTGGTGCTCGCAGCAGCATCAGCAGGCGAGGGGCTCCTGCGGCACGGGCCAGCCCCAGCAGCCTGGGTGATGTCAGCACGGGCCGTGGCCCCGGCGTGGGGAGCGCTGGCCAGAGGTGGGGGCGGAGGGGCTGCGAGCTGTGGGTGCTGTTGTGGTGCCGTGGGTTGGAGCTCGGGCACCCCAGGGTGCTGCTGGCGCCTGTCGTGTGGAGCCGAGCAGGGCAGTCCCGTGGGGTCGGGGTGCGCTGGAGCCGGGGGTCCGGCCGCACCATCCCTCCGGCGCCGGTGGGCCGGGGCGCGGGTGCCATGTGGGGCCGGCGTCCGGCTGCCTGCGCCGTTACATAAGAGCGGGAGCCGAGGCGGCCGTGGCTCGCCGTTGCCATGGAAACCTGCACGGTGATGTCGTCGGCTGGGTACCAGGCGGTGAGGCGAGGCCCCCGCGGGCTCCGTTCTCCCGGAGGGGTCCCAGAGCCTTGCCACGTTTCGAGCACGTCTCCCTGCCAAGCTGCCCGTGTCCCCCGGTGCCACCCAGCCCCAAGGGGGAGGTGAGCTCCAGCCACCCCTGCTCCTGCACCCTTCTGTCACCTCACTGGGGATGGCCACAGCATCAGCCTGGAGGGTGTCCTGTCAGCGTGGCAGACATTTCACATCAATGTGGTCCCCAGAGCTGGTGCAGGTGGGCGAGAGCCGTGGCAAGTGGGTGGTTGCCAGCTCACACCATTGCTGTTACCTAATGACAGCAGGGTTCAGTGGGGCTTTAGACCAAACACAGAGCAAGGAGCGCATGAGGTTCGTGATGAGACCCGTTGTGGGAGATACAGGGCAGGCACGTGGCAGTGGTGCAGCCTGGGTTGCTGGGTGTGTGTTCAAGGGGACTCTGGAGAGAAACCTGTGGGCCAGGGTGTCCCAGTGGCACTGACATGGCCATTCCTGCACAGGAGGAGCCTGAGGGCTGTGCCTTGGTGTTTGGCTGTGCCCTCAGAGACACTGCTGCCCTGCTGCCCCATGCTGGAGGAGCCCAGGGATGATGGGAGTTGGGGGCCAGCCGACAGGTCCGTGTCACCTGTAGCATTTGAGGCTTCACCTCCTGGTCAGGAGCACCCTGTCTGCCAGGGAATTGCAGATGGTGAATCACTGCTGCACACGGGCTTCCAGGATCCCGAATATGAGTCAACTGGCAGGAGAATGGCGGTCTTCAAAGGACCAGGATGCTCCAAATGGTCTCAGGGTTTGTCTTGTGGCCACCACCATGAGTGGGTGACTCCACTGCTAGGGCACCATCCCTCTGCTCTGGGGCACTCATGGGCTCCGTTCTGAAGGATGGTGGAGAGGGCAGTTCTCTCCCTGGTCCCAAAGGATGGAGCTGGTCTGTGACCCTGCCCATGTGGGCAACCTGCCCAGCAGTGCGGTGGCCAATGGCAGTGTGACTGCTCTGGCTGCAGGGCTGTGGTGGTGGGATGGGTGTGTGACAGGGAGCCTCTCTCCCCCCACTGCGATCTGGGGACTCGCCTGGATGCCCAGGTTTCCCTGTGCTGTGGGTGCCTCCTCAGCTGCTCTGTCCAGGACTGTGTCCTTTGGCTCCTGGCCCCCATGCCCTGGACCTTCTCTTGGAGCTGTGCTGCTCCAGCAGCACCATCTTCACTGCTGCTCCATTTCCAGCTTGATTTATTTCTGCTGCTCTGCAGCTCAGCTGTTTTCATCGCTATTAAGCCAACTCCAGGTTTCTTCTGCGCTAGGTCATTAATGCAGTGAGTGGCTGTGGCCCCTGTCCTGGTAGTTCTATGGGCCTGGCACTGCTGTGGGTGGCTCCACTGCCCCGGGCATCATCTGCCCTCAATGATGTCACCTCCCGCCCTGTGGCCCCCACTCCTGTGGCGCACGTCTGGGAGGAGGACCAGACACCTGGCCGGTCGCCCCACTCCCAGGCGCTGTGCCGGGACCATCCCCTGCACGCTGATGCTGAGCAGCCGCCCGGATCCTGCCCCGCAGACGCGGCGCTGAGGGCAGTCCCGGCGCGCTCACCCGCGGGCAGCCGTGCCGTGAGTTATTGCTGCCGTGCATCCCGCCGGGGGCTCCCCCGGCTCCACTCCGCTCGCCTCTCTGCGTGGATGCGCTCCGCCGGGTCCACGTGTCAGCGCGGCCGGGCAGGGCGGCGTGTGATCCTGGGGATGGCAGCCCCTGCCCGTGTGCGGTGTGGGAGGTGATGCCGCGGGCTGGGATGGGTCCTGGCATAGCCTGTGCTGGGTCTGGGCATGAGCATGGTGCCCACAGCCCTGGCAGCTCTCCTGGCGGCCACGGGCAGCCGTGATCCCTCACAGCGGTGACCCTGTGGGGTGGATGTTCTGCGGGTGTGGGTGGGGCAGGGGTTTCCTGGCTGACTCAGTGGTGTCTCTGCAGGCGATGGCAATCCCAAGGAGAGCAGCCCCTTCATTAACAGCACGGACCTGGAGAAGGGCAAGGAGTACGATGGCAAGAACATGGCCCTCTTCGAGGTAGGGCATGCAGGCAGTGGGGCACGGGGAGGGAGCTGAGCTAAGCAGCTGTCCCACAGCACCCAACCTGCACCCCGGGCACTGGGACATGCCAGAACCCCAGGCCAGGGTTGCCGCACTGCCAAAGCCATTCCTGGAGGTGCAGGCAGTGGGGTAGCATCTGGTGAGGTCTCCTGGGGTTGGCTGGGGTCCCAGGGGACTGTGCTCACAACTTGGGATCTGCTCTCCACAGGAGGAGATGGACACCAGCCCTATGGTCTCGTCCCTGCTGAGTGGACTGGCCAACTACACCAACCTGCCACAGGGCAGCCGGGAGCATGAGGAGGCTGAGAACAATGATGGAGGCAAGAAGAAGCCGGTGCAGGTGAGGACTTAGGAGGGAGGTAACCTTCCCTCCCTCTCCAGCCCTTGGCTGTGTAGTGCCAGGCCATAGACTGCCCTGGGAACAGGGGACCCCTTGGCCTCAACCAGGGGCAGTTTTACCCTGGGTTCCTGGCTGCTTTGTGGGAGGAGTGGGATCTCTTGCTCCTCTGCCAGCCAGGCCCTTGAGCCCTGGTAACTGCTGTTCCCTCAACAGGCCCCACGGATGGGCACCTTCATGGGTGTCTACCTGCCCTGCCTTCAGAACATCTTTGGAGTCATCCTCTTCCTGCGTCTCACCTGGGTGGTGGGGATCGCTGGCATCATGGAGTCATTCTGCATGGTCTTCCTCTGCTGCTCCTGCGTGAGTTTTGGAGCCATATAAGCCTTCACTAGCCTTGCCCCTGGCCTGAGGGTCACCAGTCTGGCTGGCTGGACTATGGAGAGGTGAACTAGCTGCCAGCCCAGCATGCCCTGCCCCAGCTCTGCTCCTGCCCCATCTCCTGCCCCTGCCCTAGCTCCTGCCCCACTTAGAGCAAGGAGAAGCCTTCAGCTTCCCAAAGGAATCAGCAGTGGAATGGTGCTTAAATGGTGACCCAGATCATAGCTGCCATGTAGGGGGATGTGCCGGGGGTCCCCTGCTCTGGTACCATGCAGAGGGCCACCTTGCCAGGACAATCACCCCAGGGCAGAGGCTGGGAAGGCTGGCCTTGTCCAGTGTCCTGGACAGCCTGAGCCACCCCAGCACTGCCAGCCCCTCCAAGGGCTCAGCTCTGTCAGCTGTGCTGCCAGCCAAAAGCCCTGTCTGCCCATCCACACATCCATCCATCCATCCATCCATTCATCCTCCCTGGGCATCCCTGCCCTGTGGCACATCTCAGTGTGTCCCCAAGAGGCCTCATGTCCTAGCATGGCCCCAGCTCTCCCTTCCACCTCCCGTGTCCCTCTGCCCAGCTCCTGAACACACTGTGTTTCTTCCCGCAGACGATGCTGACGGCCATTTCCATGAGCGCGATCGCCACCAACGGTGTGGTGCCAGGTAGAGCCAAGCCCGCGTCCGTGCTGTGCCACGTGTGCGGGCAGCTGGTCCCTGCCGGGTGGGGTGCCTGCAGGGGCTTTTCCCAGAGAGCATCCCCCGGGGCTGCCAGCCGCTCCCCAGCCTTCTGCCACCAGCCCGCGCGGGATCCCCACGGCCCCGGGGGAGCGCGGAGCTGGAGCCGCCACCCGTCCCCAAAGCCGCGAGGTGCAGATGGCAGCGAGAGCCGCCAGCCGCGGCTCCTCCCTCCGCCAGACTGGCGAGGCCGCGGGGAGCCGGGAGACACACGGCAGGAGGATGGGAGCAGGGCGTGCTGAGTGCCACGGGCTGGGTGATGGGATGGGCTCTCCCACCGCCGGACACAGGCACGCTGCTGTGTGTGGGCTCTGCCCCCCAGGAGGCACCGTGGGCTCTGGCCGGTGGGTGCCCTGGCTGCCTCCCCCGGATCGTGCCAGCCCTGCAGAGCCCTGGGGAGCTGCGAGCTGTGCCAGGCTGGGCACAGCACTGACAGCCCAACACGGGGTGTAATTAAAGCTATTTATCATCCTGCTGCCGCAGCGGGACCATTGATCTGACAGCCCAGCTCTAAGGGCTCCTCTGGGAGGATGGAGCAGGGTATGGCCCAGGTCCCTGGGGCTCCAGCTCCTGTCTGGTGTCCAGGGAACACCTGTGCTGTTGGCCATTGCACCTGGCTGCTGGGGAATGACTCTGCCAGTGTGGTCACTCCTGCTGCTCTGCATTTTGCTCAGTGCTGGAGCAGGGCCTTTGGCTATCCTGGCTCCTGTTTGCTCTCTGGGATACCTGGGAGGGCTGAGGGTGTCACTGGGGTCTGGCTGGGACCCACTTCTGCTCTCTCTGACAGCGGGTGGCTCCTACTACATGATCTCACGCTCCCTGGGACCTGAGTTTGGTGGGGCTGTGGGGCTCTGCTTCTACCTGGGCACCACCTTTGCTGGTGCCATGTACATCCTGGGCACCATCGAAATCCTGCTGGTAGGTACCTGATCCTTGCCTTGTGCAGTGCCATGGGCTCAGCTCCTGGCAGGGCAGGCGGCCTGCAGGACCTTTCTGCTGGGGCCCCTCTGCAGGCTGTTGGCCAAGTGGTGATGCCATGACTCTTTCCCAGGCCTACATCTTCCCGGCCATGGCCATCTTCAAGGCAGAGGATGCCAGCGGGGAGGCGGCTGCGATGCTCAACAACATGCGTGTGTACGGCACCTGTGTGCTGACCTGCATGGCCACCGTCGTGTTCGTGGGTGTCAAGTATGTCAACAAATTTGCCCTGGTCTTCCTGGGCTGTGTCATCCTGTCCATCCTTGCCATCTACGCTGGTGTCATCAAATCGGCCTTTGACCCACCAAGCTTCCCGTGAGTATGGGGTCCTGCAGGGACGCAGCAGGGCTGGGGCGTGCAAACGCTGAGTGCTGAGTGCCCGTGTCCCCCCCAGGATCTGCCTCCTGGGCAACAGGACCCTCTCACGCCACGGCTTCGACCTCTGCACCAAGATGGTGGTGGAGGGGAACGAGACAGTTGGCTCCAAGCTCTGGGAGCTTTTCTGCACCTCCCGCTTCCTCAATGCGACCTGCGATGAGTACTTCACCATGAACAACGTCACTGAGATCGAGGGCATCCCCGGCGCTGCCAGCGGCCTCATCCAAGGTGAGCACATGCCAGCAGAGGCATGGGAACGTGGGCATGAAGGCATGGGAATGGGAACGTGGAGAAGGAAGTGCAAGGGAGCTGTGGTGGGGCAGTGGCTGTGCCTGCTGGGCAGCTCTGCCAACAGGGCTGGTGGAGGTGTGCTGTGGGAGGTCATCCTAAGCGTGGCTCCTCAGCCATTCCAGGTGTTGTGGGGGTAAACAGTGCTGGGTCCAGGTGAGAGGGCATGTGGTAGATCCCTGCTGGGGGCTGCTCTGCTCCTGAGGCACAGGGAGCTGTGCTCATGCTATGCTGGGCAGTGGGACAGACTCCTGCACTGGGTGACAGAGCAGGGCGCTGCAGCCACCTGCACGCAGTCTGTGTCAGCCAGTGGGGTGGCTCAGAATGAGGCCCAAAAGCTGGGGAGGAATAAATCCTCCCTCTGCTTCCTCTTGGCCTTTGGAAAGGCTGGTATTGATTTGAGGTTTTGAGGGAAGTGATCACCCCTTGGGGCCACTTAGCTACTGTGGCTACAGCCCTGCTGGGAGAGTGGCCAGGACCACAGAAAGATGTGTGAATTTGCTGGGAGGAGCCACTTATGACCTGTTTTTCTGGAGATGCTGATGTATCTGCTAGGTGCTCACGCTCAGCAGTGGGTGGCAGAGGCTGATGCTCTGTGCCACATTCAGAGGGTGTCTGCAGACCCCCATGCTGGAGTGGTTGTTGGGACTCAGGAAAGAAGCAGAGCCACGAGCAGGATCAGTCCTTCCTGCTGGCTGCAGGGCTGCCCCAGCCATCCTATCCTGGTGTCTGCGTGGACACAGGCATGGGAGGTCAGACTTAGCTAAGCACGTGGTGCTCAGGGCTGCAGCTGTGACTGTGATTAGTGGAGTGCAGTCACAGGGTGTTTGGGAGCCTCCCAGTGATGTTGCACTCTGAGGTCTTTTGGGTCAGATAAGGAGTTCCTGGCTGCTGGGTGGAACCTGCTCCTGTTGGCAATGGTGCTGCTGGGGAGGGGGTGCAGCCCCCCACCCACCCAGCTGGTCTCTGTCAGGGCAACAGGCAGCAAACACTCCTGCACTGGGGGCATTGGGACAGAGCCAGGACCCCACTCTGGGGTGGCTGGTGACAAGGGTGACCGGCCC
Organism: Hypocryptadius cinnamomeus; assembly: GCA_013400635.1. Classification (NCBI taxonomy): domain Eukaryota; kingdom Metazoa; phylum Chordata; class Aves; order Passeriformes; family Zosteropidae; genus Hypocryptadius; species Hypocryptadius cinnamomeus. The sequence continues at coordinate 77,427 of VYZP01056556.1, forward strand.
AGCAGCATCTTAAGACGGGTGGCACAGTTTAACCCTGGCAGAGATGACTGGGGCTTGCTGTGCCCTAGGTGAGGGGTGGGGAGAAACACAACGTTTCAGGGAGGATGAGACAGGCGAGGCCAATGGGGGTTGCCAGCCCCATCTGTCACCTGCGAGCAGCCATGAGGGGGGCTCAGTGCTGGGGGCTGAGGGCTGGCTGCGCCTCTCTGCAGCCCCCCAGCAGTGACATGCCAAGGGCAGTTGCCTCTGCCCACCCTGCCCGGTGCTGGCTGCTCTCCACTGCTCCAGTTTCTCCCCGCGATCTGCGGCCAAAGCAGCACACGGAGGGACGCTAAGCCTGTTACATCAGCCCCGCACTCATAATCCCATCAAAAACATTATCAAGTTACTTTGACACGATCCACTTCTCCTAAACCTGTGTTGATCAGCATTAATTATATTACCCTCTTAATTATTTGCTACTGCAATCCCATGTCAGCTGCTCCAGTATCTTGTGGGGATGCTGCCAACAGCAGTATGAACCTGCTGTGGTTGCCCACCTGTGCTGCCACCCTCACCCTCTGGATGCCCGTGGCCCCGTGTGCTGGCTGAGCCGGCTGCTCAGTGAGGGCGGGGAAAGGGTGGGAGAACCAGACTTCCTCCAGTTCCATTTCTGTGGGGTGGGGATGCTGTGCTGGGTATGGGGGCTTGCGGGCATCTCATGCCGGAGGCACTGCCCGGCCTCCTCCCTCCTCACAGAGAACCTCTGGAGCTCATACCTGACCAAGGGCGTGATCGTGGAGAAGCGGGGGCTGCCCTCAGTGAGCTCCCCTGACACCCCAGTGGACATGGACCAGCCCTACGTCTTCAGCGACATGACGTCCTACTTCACCCTGCTCGTCGGCATCTACTTCCCCTCGGTGACAGGTG
>VYZP01056557.1:603-91900 GCA_013400635.1 Hypocryptadius cinnamomeus
TGTTTTTAGGAATTTAGCTGTTCATTGAAGACACATTCAAGGGAGAAAATGGATCATATGCTTTAGATTATGCAGGTAACTTAGAGAGTTCCATTAATTTTCTATAATTTAGCTAAAACAATGATGACGTTTTAACAGTTATGCAAGGCTTTCCGTTTTCATGAGCCAGGTGGTCATTAGCTGATCCTGGCATTTTCCCTCTATTGTTATACTCTTTACTACATGCACAAAAATAAAGGTAAACCAGCTTCTTTCCTCTCTGTGGATGCTAACTCTGCAGTAATCTGAGAACAGATCTCCCCTAGCGTGGTTAACATAACTCTTCCAGCGTCAAAGAGAAGTGACAGCAGCAAAGCTGGGGTTATAACAAACAAGTCTCCAGGCCCTGAGAGGCTCAGCAGTCAGCAGGATTGCTCAATGCCCACAGGGATGCAATCTGCTTCCCAGTCTGATGCTGACTTTGCTGTAAACCTTTGGAAGGGCTGTTTGCCCATTTGACAGGGACAGGATCTTCCCAAGTGTCTACAAACAACCAGTTCTCCTCTGAGTCCCTTCATCTTTTCTTTTGTCTAGTCCTGCTTGAAACATGCAGAAATTTCCAATGTTTGATTTAATTATTTGCAGTCGGTTGGCCTCATCCTCACTTGTACTTGAAAGAGATTGAAAGAAACATCAGTGTTATTTTTCACACAATACTGGTTCTTTTGTGAGCAGACTTTCCAGTGCTGTTTCTGCATCTGCTGCTTATCTAACAGTATTTGGCAATGTGTACAGCAGCTTCTTCCTATCTGTCACAAGGAGTAAGATCCTGGTTTGGGGAAATGTGGTTGGTGTAGTGGGATGCATGGACCTGCTCAAAGACATTTTCATGGAGAGGGTTTAGAAGCACACAAGTTTGAGGCATTTCAGGGAAGGGCAGATGGATACTGCTGTACAAGAAGACTCCTCAAGTATTCTTGCCACCCCCAAAAACTTCCAATGGAGAGAGAAGCACAGGAAAAGAAAACCCAGGAGACACGCTTTTGTATTGAAGTATTGAATGGCGGAACCAAGCACTCAGACTTTTATGAAGATGGGCAGATGTAAGAAGCTGACGTTGTAAAGATTTCTTTTGGATTAGTTGCTCTCTCTGAAAGTGGAAGGGGACTCAAGCAGTCAAAAAGAGGCCAGGTGATGTGGCAAATCCCACATCAGAGGCGTGGATGTAGGTTTTCTTGGCAGAACTGGAGTGAATGGCAAAGTTTTCTTGGTGAATTTGGAAGGTTTCTTTGATAACAGGAGAAAAAGAGAATATTAAAGCTAAACTGCATATTCTGAGTGGGAAGCAGCAGACTATTTTTTATCGTTTTCTTTTGGCCATAGGTCATAGCTGAATGCCTCAGAGAGTTCCTGGTAATGACTGCCCCAGAGCAGCAAACCACATCCAGGAGGATGCTGTAAAACAGTATTGTCATAAAACGGACCTTATCTGATTCTCCCCAGTTAGATGCCTCTTACAGTGCATGGGAGGTGTCAAGCCCTCTGAAAATTCTTTCAAGTCCTGCCTTTTGAAAGAGTAGGATTTTACCTCTTTGTAGTAAAACATGGTTATATTCTCAAATAAAGCATTTTGCTGGCACTGGTTTCTCAGTAGTAGATAAGTAAAGAAATCCTGCTGAGCTTTTGCACAACAAGCAATGAGTCAAAGGAAGCAAGCACATGTTTAGGCTTTTTTATGGAGCTGTCAGAAAGAAAAAGGAAATCCAAGCTAGGGTACTAGTCAGAAATTAGTTTTGAGGACCTTTAGAATACTTAAGTAACGTGGATCTACTCGGTTAATTCTGTCTTGGAGTCATGTCAGACATAAAAGAGTTGAATCTGGGATGAGTAGTCTGATTTATCCACTCTAATATATCCCTCTGTATCCTCAGATGATATGAAAAAGGTAGGAAGTGGCATTTTCTCACTTACACCCTCTTGTCCTTTGGATTTACCTTAGACTCTCTCTCTTCTAACATGATCTTTCATGACTCACCTACTTAAAAAAGTGTTAGAGTTCAATGTAAGTGGTGTTTAAATGATTAATGAGAATTATACAAAGCCTTGTTAATGCAGGCCTGATTAATTTAACTCAAGCGAGACAGGAACAGACCTTCTGAAGCCTGAATTATTCCAACTTCTGAGCTGGCAATGTTTGAAGTATGTTGAATTAAAACCACATCTTAGGCACAAGTAGTGCAAGGTAGATGAGGCCTGAGCTATACTAATTAAACTCATTGACCATTGGCTAGTGGGACTCTGGATGCAGTGTGCCTACACATACACACCCAGATGAGATGAGGAATAAAAGTATAAATTGCTTCCCTTAAGATCCTTTAAGCCTCCCTGTTGCTGCCCCAGGGCCTACACAAAATGAAAAACAGTTTAAAATATTAATACCTACTTTTTTTTTTTTTTTCCTTACAAATTCCTGTATTTCCAAATCCATCCTAACCCCAGAGAATGAAGGTGACTCAGAGCCCTTCCAGTTGGAGCCAGCCTGCTGATGCTGAGTGGGATGCCTGCCAGGTACCACCAACTGGGACGAGGTGATTGCTTATTCTGAAAGCCATCAGCCTGGGATCTAGGCAGGAGCTGGCTCACAGTGCCTGTGTGTGGGAGCTCCCATTGAGGGAGTGCTTCTCCTTCCTCTAAGGGGGTGATGACATCAGTCCTTTCCCAGCTCTGTCTGGGTTCATGCAAGGGACAACAGCTTCAATTACAGCTCTAAGGGAGAAAATGGATTGTCACTTCTTCCTTTTTCCCAGTAATGTACAAGGGCAGGCTCTGAAGCACGTAAGATTAGAAGTACATGAGAAGGCTTTAGCTCCTTTAGCTCTTTCTCTTCCTCCTCTAACTTTGCTCCACTTAATTGTTCACAGTGTTAAACAGAAAGTAGACAACTTAAAAGTCTTACAAAGTTGTCAAGTCTGGTGAATCCTTGAAGCAGGCATCTCTGGATTCCTGCTTCATACAAGAAATTACATAAAGCCATCGAAAGCATTTGTTTGGAAGGGACCCCTGGACATCAGCCAGCCCTCACTCAAATAAAGGGTGATTTCAAACTTAGATCCAAGTTTTATATTATTTCAGGTTCCTCAGAGCCTTGTCCAGCCAAATACTTTGCAGTATATACAAGGATGGGTATCCACAATCTCTTTGCGCTACCTGTTCCAAAGGTTTCTCATCTTCCTTGTGCATTTTTTCCCCTAATATCTAATTGGAATTTTGCTAGATGCAACTTGTGTTCACTGTGCCTCATCTTTTTTTTGCTACACCTCTGAGAAGAATCTGGCCTCTTTATAAACACTCCAACCAGTGTTTGTAAACAGAAATTAAATATCCTCTTAGTCTTCTCCAGCCCTTTCAAACCCAAGCTCCTCAGTCCTTTTTGTATACCCTGGTCGTATTTGTGTCCCTCCTCTGGACTTGCTCCAGTTTGTCATTGTGCTGAAAGTCCCAAATGGGATGTGCTTGTCTAGGGATGACCTCAAAAGTACTGAAATAGAAAAAATTATTGCTTTTTTTGACCTACTGTTGACACAGTCTAGCAGGCTGTTGGTCTTCTGTGTCACAAGGGCTTATTGCTGGCTCATCTTCCACTTGCTGGCCAGCCGAAAGTTTTCTTCTGCAAAGCTGCAGGACTTTGCTGACCCTCATGAGGTCAAATTTGCCTCTGCTGACCCTCACGAGTTTTCCCTAGCCTACTTCTCTAGCCTGTTGAGATCCCTGTGAATGACTGTCATACCACTGCTGTGACAACCACTATCCCCAGTTTGTAATCATCCATGAACTTTATGGAAGTGCACTCTGTTTTATAATCCAGATTGTTATGAGAACTTAAATAGCATTGGCCTCTTTGTACCACTGACCACAGCCTTTGAGCCTACCAGCCCAGACACTTTTTCACCCACTTACTTGTTCAGTCTGTTCCTCTCCAGTTTGGCTACAAGGATGTTTTGGGAGAGTATGTCAAAGGCTTCATGCAGATCAAGGAAAACATCCAGAGTTCTATTTCCATTATGAGAACTTTAGGCATGCAAAATTACAGCATCTCCATGGACTTCTGTCTATTTAGCAGGGAATGTTCAAGAGACAAAGTCCATGAGACCTGATGAGATGCATCTAAGGATTCGTCTGAGGTATGTGGCCAACAGCATTACAAAGTCACTCTTTGAAAGGTTATGGTAATTGAGGAGATCCTAATTCCAGAAAAAAAGACAAATGTAACACCTCTCTTCAAGAAAGGTAAAAAGAAAGATGCAGGGAATTTTAGCCCAGCTAGCCTAACCACAATATCTGGGGATTACAAACTAAGTCTTCTGGAAGTCCACCCAGGAACATGAAGGTGAATGCAAACAGTATGGACCTCCCAAGGCAAATCATACCTGACCAACTTAGATGCCTCTTGAGATGTTTGCTCAGTACTGAACAGCAGAAGTTGTCCTGCAAGTTTTGTCAGAATTGCAGAAAAAATGAAGAACTCTTTAATGTGTTATTTAATTAATTGTGTCGGATCATGTCATTCAAAAGTTTTTCACAAATACAGGCAGAACAAAGAGAACAGTGAACAAAAGCATAAAGCTGTTATCTAAAGTAGTCTGTGGGCAATGCTCAGGGTTCACCCTTTCACAGAACACCTCTGAGTCTTTTTCAAGTCATTACAGCAATGATTCCCCTTGGTTGTAGGATGTGTGACTGCTGATGGTCCTCAAAATATCTCTTGACCCACCAACCACCTTTTCTCATTATCCTAGCTGATAACCTTTCCATAACCTTCCCAAGACACTTCAGGAAGCAGTGCCTGGCCTGAAGCAACAGTGCTCCAGATCTCAGCTGAGGCTGGGAACAGGCTGACTCCAGTGTCACAAATCTGAGCAGCTTCAAACACTTGGGCAAGTTGGAAATCAATCATGTGCAAACGAGGACTGTTTCACAGGCACGTTTCCATGTGCTGTGAGAAGCAGGCAAAGTGAGAGTTCTTGGCTCAGCAGTAACTAATTTCAGCAGATTAAAATGGTACAGTATCTTACTTTGTTGTTTCAGCTGGCGTGGCAAATGCATCAGTAATTATCTCAGGAAGCTAAGGAGGAGGAAGCACAATAGGAAGGGAGGGCAGGACGGTACCGTACTGTGGAACAAAGCAGGCAATGTCTTGCCAGGCAGCTCCTGAGCAGCACGCTTTCCTTGGGGATTTACCCAGCCTGGAGATGGATGTGGAGGTGTTCTCAGTCCTGTAGAAGTTCACTATTAACAGTCCCTCTGGACCTGCTGTGCTCCACAGCAGAAGAGGCTGTAAGGGCCAACTTCTGGGTTTGTGTTGAATTCACACACTGACTGCTACACAAGGCAGGTCAGAACAGTGTGGACTCCAGGCTGTAAATGGGCCTCAGTTTCTTGGGCTTATCCATGCAGCACTCTAAAGATCAGGTCCTTATCTTCTGTCACTTTTGGGAAGTGTGGCATTTGTTTCCCTTTCTTTTCCTGCCTTTCTTGTTTGCTGTTTATCTCATTCACTGGATGCCACTGCCAAGTCCTCCTCTGCAGTGAAGAACAGCACAGGTCACCTCTGTGTTAAGCTCTCTGTCATCTTTTAAGTCCAGGCTAAGGAGGCAAAATGAACAGAAGAAAGGGCTGTGCTCTGACCTGGTTTAGCTTGTTGATGTGCAGCAGCATGCACAGAGTCCCCAGTGCTGTGATGGGGATGGGGATGCTTTCTTGCAGAGTGCTGGCAGCTGCCTGACAGCCTCTGCCCATGTGGGTGCACGAGGGGGCTCGGCCTGCGTGGGCACAGCGGGTGCAGGCTGGCACCCTACAGGCAGGAGGGAGGGCACTGCTGCTGTGGTCAGAACCCATCATTAAGGTTATGCACAGTACAGTTCATGCATTTTACAGTGGAAAGATTAAAAGCAGGAACCTAGAGATGGCCTCATTAGGTTTCTCCATTGTCAGGCAGCTCTTCTCCATGCCACCAACAATTCTGGGTCACCCTTCAGAGAGCAAGTTCCATCCCTGTGCATCAATGCTTTGCATTTTACTGCTCTTCTTGTTGGCTAACTCTGCACCATTTCTAAGTTTATTTTTTTAATGTGTTACAGAGGCCCTCTGGGGGAAGGGTAACACTAGCCCACAGCCATGGAGGGGAAGACGTTGAGTTGCAAACACTGTGGCAGTTTTTTGCTCCAGCTTTGTTGTGTTTGACTTTTGAGTATGCATTTGGAGTGGATCTGGACAAGCTCCACTCTGCTTTCCAGTAATGGGCGGAACTGCTGCAGGGAGTTAATGTGAACCAGAATTTGGAAAAGCCCTAGGCTTCCTCCTCATCCATAAATTTAGATATATTTCCTTGGCTGCCCTTTGCTGGAGCTGTTAAACTAGAGTTTGCTGTTCCCCGGGCCCTCATATTGGTATGGTTTTGACAAGGTGAAGTGTAAGCAGGCAGGTCGAGAGTTAAGGCTGAATTTGGTCATCCTTTCCACCAGTGTACTGTGGAGAAGGGGGAATCACTCACACAGGTGTTGTGTGAAGAAACAGGTAATGGTGTGGCTGCACATTCCCATTGCTGCTGCTATTGGAAGGTGGTGCATCAGCATGGTGGTGATGCTCAGCTCAGCTCAGTCAGCCCTCCAGGACAGGTGACAGGGCAGTGCCAGCCATCAGCATGAGGACTCCTGCCCCCAAGCACCCCCATGGCCCATGCTTTGCCCCGTGTTCCTGCTTAGCCACTGGCTGCTGGCAGCCACGGCACAGCCTTGGCAGCGCTTTCCCCGGAGACTCGTGCAGTGCTTCCTGAAACTCCACGTGCAGAGCCGCTCGCCCCTCTGCCCCCTGTCCCCACTCTGAGGAAGGGTCAGGTTCCCAGGAATGGGAGCCTCCCTGCTGCAGCCTTTTCCATGCGATGCAGGGGAGCAGATCCTTTCTCAGGCTGTGCTCCAGTGTACCTCCACTGACATCTACTGGGACTTGTTCTCACTTGCAGTACTACAAGTGGAACATCAACCCCACAGGGTTTTTCTTCATGTTTTACATTATTCTGAATGTGCCTGAGTGTCAGAATTTGATTCCTGCAGAGATGGCCATGTTTCTGACTGTGCCTTAGTTCTAAATGCCTCTTTTTTGTACTGGTTCTGTTGCTGTGGACTTCCCAGAGAGGTCCCAAGATCTGCTTGCTATTTTGTCATATCATGTTTAGCACTCACTTTAAGTCTTGGATAGACAGGATGGTTTGAAGGCACTTTCTTCTGTACTTTCTTCTCTCTGTACCCCTCCATATCTCACCTCAGATACAGACCAGCCAAGCTGGCTCTAGCAAATTACTTAGGGAAGCAGTTATCTGCAATTGCAGCACTCATTCTCTTTGGAAAACAGATAGACTGACGTGTTGAAGGATGGCTGGTGTTTTCTTGCCATGCTGAGGAGTTCCCTGCTCCAGTCTGACTTTCTGATTCTTTTAGAACTGAAGCACAATGATTAGCCAGCTCTTTACATGAACCAGCTGTGAACCCTTCTCCACAGAGATACTCCGTTGTTCTGTGCTCAGAAATTGTAATTATCAAAGAAAAATATTCAGCTAAGGCCAAGCTACAGTAACTTTATTACTTGAGTAATGAGGGTGAGATGGAATTTGGGAGACATGGAGGGATTAGAAACACATTGGAACAAGAGAGGAGGATTAGGAGTGGCAGAGCTGAACAGAGCCCTGCTGTTAGTCAAAGCTGCAGTACAAGTGCAGGGGATGAGTAATGGCACACCCAGTCCCACAGGTCTCTGCTCTGCAGACTGAGTCTGCCCCCTTTCTTTCCATATACACCACTTGTCAAATTCCTGCTAGTGACACCTTTAAAAAGTACCTCAAGTACCTCCCTCTGTTGAACTCTCTCAAGAGCATTTTCCACTTAAATGGGTTTGCAAATACCAGCATTTGTCCCATCAGACTTCTTGACAATCAAAGGGTATAAAGCAGTTTTGCCTGGATCAGGACCAAGCGAAACAAGATATTTCTCCAGTAACATTTCAGTCTTTTCAATACTTTCCAGGCATCTATCACTGCTAATGCTATGACCTGACACTTACACCATCACACTGTAATGGTTTCACTTCTATTTTTTTAACTTTGATCAGTTCCCCACTCCCACCCACACAGGATTTTGGGGATTTCTGTGCAAAGTAAGCCTTGGAGATAGCGTGTGAACATGTGTGAGTGTACGCATAGATGTTCATACTCTACTGCATGTCACAAACTTGGCATTGCTGACAGCTGGTCTCTTCCCATTTCTTTGCAGTTCAGACTTACAGAGTGGAATCTCTTCCTGCACAGATTAGACGTCTGCAACAGAAGTGCCTACATGTATTCCAGTTACCTTGTCTCTCTAAAAAACATGTGGTGGTAGTGACTCTTCTAGGGTGTATTTCATTTGACCCAGTTCAGGTGGCTGCTGTAGCATAAGCAGGATCATACACGTTTGTTTAGAGGAGTCCCATCCTCAGCGTCTGTCACGGCACGCCAAGCAGTGCTGCTGATTATAGACTCACCCTAACACAGAGAATGAGCATGGACTGGTTATGTGACACCCAGAAAACACAAAATCTAAAAACTAGGCAATTATCCAATGTTCTTTTAAATTTCCTGGACATTCATTATCTTCCTCTGTAATTTTCCTAGTTCAGTGGCATTTCACCAGGCAAATACACTACTCTAAAGAGAGCATTAAAAGGTAGAGATGTAGTGCAGGATGAGCAAAAGGAAATCCTTTGTACACTTCCTTCAGTTGTGTGACATGTTAATACTGAAGCAACAAGGCTCTCAGTGGCTGGTTCCCTCCCCATCAACTCCCTTTTAAACTGACTGAACTCAGATGGTCTGGGTCTGGAAATGTAATGGTAAAAACTTTTCTGAGCTAATCAAGGGAATTCATCCTTGGTGCTGAAGCGTCTCAAGTGATTCTTTGCAAGAAAGAAGCTTACAAAGTTATCAACCATCAGTCTAGCCTGTTTTGTGTTTAAGGCATGAATGCTTGCAGTGCCCTCATGAAGTCATGGATGCCTTATTCCTGAAAGTGTTCAAGGACACGTTGGATGGGGCTTGGAACAACCTGATCTAGTGGAAGCTGTCCCTGCTTGTGTCAGGGGAGTTGGAACTAGATGGTCTTTGAGGTCACTTCCAACTCAAACCACTCTATGGTTCTATGAAGTGATGCTGCCATTGTATACCACCGTGCCAGTGTGGACACCACATCTGTTGCAGAAGTGTGGCTGCTGTCACCTCTGCTGAACCAGAATCACTCTTAAGAGAGGCTAATTATTAGCTTTTAGGAGAACTAAATTCATCTGAGTTATAATCAGAAAATGTTGTGATTATAAAACATTGTACAGACAAATACTTCTGGTCTGGCCTATAAAGATTTTCTTTGTCAGAGTAGTGTGTATAGCTTCCCTAAACAAGATAAGTCATGTCAATAAAAGTACTTCTTTGACAGAGGACTTGTGCTTCCACTATATTTCCTGCTTGCTAGGAAATGATAAGAGTGTGAATCATTCCCCAGTTATATTCCAGCAGATTCCTAGCTTGTCTGTGGCTTTTGCACTAAAGAAAAGGAGCAGGTAAAGCTGAATTTGTTTTCTAGGTCCTTCAGAGATGAGGCAGCTCCATCTGCTGGTGTCATTGCTCGTGCTCATGTCGCTCAGGAGCTGCAGTTTCTCAACCAGAGTGTTCCCGATGCCTTGCAGCACCCCAGGCCCTAAGGACCCTGCAGGGAACCTCAGTGAAGCACTGGCTATTTAGAACCCTGAACCACTGGCTGATTACATGGGCAGCAAAATAGGAAATGCTGGAAATTTGCTGAAATCAAGTGTATTAGCCTAAAAGTGGTCACTGCCTGCCCCAGCCATGACCACCCCCCACAAGACTCGTTACTCGTTACTATCACGTCTCCCTGATTTCTCACAAAGCTTCTACAGATGAGAATGGAGAGACCAGCACTAGAGCTGGGAACAGATCAAAACTAGGGCATGTCCAGACTGATATTCTTTCAAATGCTAAGGAAGAATACTAATCAACTTTATGATCCTTATGAGTCCCTTCCAACTTTCTGTATTCTGTGATCAAACTTCCACCTTCACTCCCAGGTCCCCTTTAACATTGCGTCCAGCTTGCCCAGGTGAGCTGAGATACTGCCAGTGCCTGAATCCTTATTAGCTTGTGCCTTATTTATTTCCACCATATTTCTTCACCTGGGACATTAGATGAATGTTGCATGTGATTTATGTGTGAGTTATGTGGGGTAAAGGCAGATTATTCAGTCTGGACATTTGCCCTCTTTAATGCATGGAAAGCTGTGGATATCACAGTGGCTGTAACAGCAGGACTCTGCTCCATTAACTGCATTGTTCCTCACTAGTCTGGGACCAACTCCTGTTCTCAATGGCTCCTTAATGTTTAGCAGCAGGAGGTGATGGCTGGGAGTCAGGGTATCAGGGTGTTCGAGGAGTAAAAAAATGGTGATGGTGGGCTGTGGAGGTAAATAGGAGAAGAGGACGGTAATTCCATAATCACAGAGGATTTTTTGACAAGGGGACCCAAGTTCAAACCACTGCTCTGCTACAGGGGTCTTATGTGACCTTAGAGAAGTCAGGTGCATCTTAAAGCCTCGCAAATTAGGTATTAACTTTTTCTGACATTCTAGGATTTGGTGTCCCTTTGACTGTACATGGAGGAAAATTTGTGTTCTCCAGCCTTGCAGGAAAATTTGAATGTTAATATTTCAGCATAGGGAAGGCACTCGGATCCCTCAGTGACAGAATCTAAGAGAATGATTCCTACCACAAGGTTTCTGACAGTACAGCTGCAGGGTAGACAGTGCATTTGCCAGGATGTCCATCTCATGGTGTTTCTCTCTTTCAGGCACAGCATCTGTTGCAGTCGCTGGCCTCATTGCAGCCTTAAGGATCACAAAGAACAAGCTCTCTGATCAGAAGTTTGTTTTCCAGGGAGCTGGAGAGGTAGGAATGTTCCTGACCTTGTACATTAATATGCTCCATCTTCAAATTTAGAGAGAGAAAAGTCAACTGTGAAACTTCCTGCAAGGCTTGGCTTCATGAGGATGAAGCACAGAAGCAGGTTCCTTGTCACTGGGCAGGATTTGGCCCTACAGGTGGATCCTGCTGCTGTGTGGAAGCTACCAACAGTCTGTCTGTGCTGTTTTGGCCCACGAGTCCTGGGCAGACTCCATGGATACTACAAGGCTGCCCACGTGTCAGTGGGGCTTTAAGTACCTTTAGGGAAGTTCCTTATGAGGCAGGAATATTAAGGAGGCTGGTTTGAGTTCTCAGGGTTGATGTCTAGGGTAAACCAGAATTTCTTTAGCAGCAAAGTCCAAAGGACTCAAAGAACTGTAAGAACACAGCCTTTCTATCTGGAGTCAGTCATAGTGCTCCATGGCAGAAGCCAGGTCGCCTGTATGGCACCTTGCTCAAGGAGAGAGGAAGAAGAAGAACCTTCCAAAGCCTGGTCCATGGACTAAAGGTGTTGGTCCGGGACCTGTCTCAGCTCTCACCCACCTGTGAGACTTTGGGAAGGTCTGTCATTACTTGTCTATCCCTCAGTGAGACAAACATTGCTCTCTATCTCTCCACCCCTGCTGCCAGATATGTCTGTGCTGGTCACCATCTCTGTGGCACAGAGCCCCTCCTGCCTTGTTAGTCCCCATCTGGGCAGAAGGGCCAGGCATGGCTGTAGGACCACAAACACACAGAATGTCCAGGGCTGCTTTCCCAAGCAGGAATAGGAGAAGGTTTTCCTCATGGCTGTATTTCAGATGCAGCAGACCCGCTTGGCTTTGAGTTCCTCTGTACTGGCATTACCACCAGCATTTTTTAAGTGTCTGCCTCTCTTCCTCCCCTGCAGCAGCTGGTTTAAATTATGGAGACAGCCCTGCTTGTCAAGGTACCACCTCTGCTTCTTCAGCCTTACCTGCAACCTGCTCTGCTGAATGATTGTCAGGGTTTTTATTTATGGCACCACCTACAATGCTAAAATCAGCCCCATGCCTTGGCACTGTACAACAGAAAGTCTCCCTGCTTTGTGCAGTGCTGGGGGATGACCCTACCCACCTCTCATTTAAAATCTTCCCCCAAAAGATAACGATATCCCAATGAAGTGTTTACATACTGTGTTCCAGGCTGCCATGGGCATAGCTCATCTCATCCTCATGGCCATGGAAAAGGAAGGAGTTTCACGAGAGGATGCCATCAAAAAAATTTGGATGGTGGACTCCAAGGGACTGATTGTGAAGGTGAATTTGTCTCCAGAGCTGAGCTCCACTCACCTGCCACCCATTGCCAGCTAGAGAGGCCAGAGCAGGCAGATACCTTGGATGGACCCCTGCTCAGCCCTGAAGTAAAGGCTGCAGTTTTGTTGGTGTCAGCATTGCTGCTCCTGCTTTCAGAGGACTAGGTCTCATGGTGACAAGTGTGTCAGCAGCACTGGCTGCCCTAAAATCATTGCTTCAGGCTGGGCCTCTAAAGTGGAAGGATAGCCTGCTGGCCGTGGTCTCAAGCAGTGCTGGAAGTCTTGCACATCATATGGGGCATTATCACAGCATTGTGCCCTGCTTGGTGACCCAGCCTGGCCCAGCTCCATTCTGCACTCCCTGTGTCCCCAGAGCCTCTGCCCTTGTCCCTCCTCAGACTGGAGGAGACTTGTGCTTTATGTACAAGTGAATGGGAGCCAGGTCCTTCCTCCACACAGTCAGTGTACTTTGGTGGGTGAGAGGAGCAGAGGCCAGCCCAGTGTGACATTTTACCAACCACTCAGTGCCTGACTGGCTGATGCTGAGGTCCTGCTATGTGGACTCTGCTTTAGGTAGAGGGCTGAGAGATGAAATGAGCTGAAGATGAGTTACTATGTTATGTATCCACCTTTTGCCAACAGACCAGAGTTTGATTCCTTTTTCCTCACAGGGCAGGAGCCACCTGAACCACGAGAAAGAAATGTTTGCCCAGGACCACCCCAGTGTGGACACACTGGAAGAGGTTGTGCAGAAAGTGAAGCCTACAGCAGTTATAGGTGGAGTTCACTTAATATGGCCTTTTCATGTCCATTCAATTCTTAGGAGAGTTTCTGTCTTTCCTCCAGACTCTCCTCTTGTTCTCCTAGTCAAAACGAATTGAGCTTTTTTCACCCGCATTTTGTCGGTGGAGTTCTCCATATCCTTTTTGTGTTAACTATGGGGCACAGGCTTCCTCACTTTTGGAGCTGTAGGAATTCTTTCAGACAGAGCTGTAGAGGGAGGTGCTGGGGGAGGCAGGATCTGGGGCTCTCAAGCAACAAACTTGGCCCTGTCAGGCTGGGCAGGATGAGGCTGACAACAGGCACCTCAGGAAGGTCTTTGGGAGTCAGAGTGCTGCAGTCAGGCTGGTCAAAACACAGGTGCTCACTCTGCCTGGAGGAGCAGAGGGCTTTGTTTTGAGATGGGCTTTAAATCTCACTGTTGTATGAGAAAGATGCCACCTGCATCTCCAGAGATGAAGCTGGTTCCCTCCCACAGTTCATTTACCAGTCCCAGAGGGAGCAGCCCGATGCTCTGAAGTCACACAGCAGGAAGTCACTCTGCTGTTGCTGTTCCAGGTGCGGCGGCTGTTGCAGGCGCTTTCACTGAGAAGCTGCTGAAGGACATGGCAGCCTTCAATGAGAGGCCCATCGTGTTCGCCCTGAGCAACCCCACGAGCAAAGCAGAGTGCACAGCAGAGCAGTGCTACCGCCTCACCCAGGTACTGCCTCACCCTGGTACCTCATCCAGGTACTGCCTCACCCTGGTACCTCACCCTGGTACCGCCTCACCCTGGTACCGCCTCACCCAGGTACTGCCTCACCCTGGTACCTCACCCTGGTACCACCTCATCCAGGTACTGCCTCACCCTGGTACCTCACCCTGGTACCGCCTCACCCTGGTACTGCCTCACCCTGGTACTTTCTCACCCTGGTACCTCACCCTGGTACCTCACCCAGGTACTGAAATACCCAGGTACCTCACCCAGGTACCACAGCTCAGCACGGGCAGCTCGGGGCCTGGCTGGACCCAGGACACCACAGCGGGGCATGCTGGAAAACAAGTGACAGCCTGCATAAATTGAAATGAGAGATAGTTGAACTGGGTGTAAAAAAGACTTTGACGCTGTGAGGAGGGTCAGGAGGTGGAACAGGGGGCAGGACCAAGGTCGCTCATGCAGTCTCTGTTGTTGCAAGTTTTCCAAGAGCAGACTGGGTAAAGCCCTGAGTAACCTGGTCTGATTTCATAGCTGACCTTGCTGCGAGCAAAGATTTGGGTCCCTACCAGCCTGAATTACTTTGTGATCCTCTAAAGAAAGTGCTCACCTCCTTCACCCACAGCTGTCTGAGATGTCCCATCCTCTCCAGTTTCTGTCCCCTGTGTTACCCCAACCTAGTTGTTTATGTAACTATTTCATCACCCAACTTGGATCCAATGTCACTGAAGAATTACAGTCATGTGGATTGACTTGGCTTGAGAGAGGAGCCTTTGTCTCACTCTTTCCTTTGCCTTCCCCACCACCTGCCTGTGGCCAGAGCAGTCACACAGCCCCAGACCTTTATCCCATGAGTCTCTCTCTTCATACTCCATAGATGGTTGATAGAGAGGTAGAAAGACTCCTCAGCAAGATCAGAGCACTTGCAGTACAAACACATGCTCAGTGCTTGGTAGCCCTTTCCACGGCCCTGATCCTGGCTCTGGGGGTGTGGGTCCTCCTAAAGTGTCAGCTGGAGATGGCTCTGATGGAGATGCCTCTGCTGACTGAGTTTTGGCAACTCTGTCACCAGTGTCCCCTGAGCACAGGTCATGATGAGCAGCAGAAATCTCTTCAGAACCTGAATGCTTTTTTCTCTCTCTTTGATCAGGGCCGGGGAATATTTGCAAGTGGGAGTCCATTCCCAAAGGTAACCCTGCCCAATGGACAGACCTTCTTCCCTGGCCAAGGAAACAACGCCTACGTCTTCCCAGGAGTGGCTCTGGGAGTAATTTCCGGCGGAGTCCGGCACATCTCTGATGAAATCTTCCTCATCACAGCAGAGGTTTCCAGCTGACATTTAACTGATGCTGTAAAAAAGATGATAAGAGGCACATGTATCTACTTCAGGTGTTTTGAAGAACCTGGCCCAGGACAATGCATGGAGGGGAAATAGCTCAGCCTCAGCAAAAAGCTGCAGCCTTCTCCCGGCTCAGGGAAGGCTCATGCTTCCATTACACCTACAGAAGTGCAGGAGCCATGACAGGGTTCTCCTTCTCCACACCTGCTGCCCTAACACAGCACTGCCCCACTCTGGCTCCAGTCTGAAGTCTGTGATTAAATGTGCACACACGTGTCTTTGAACATGTCACAAGTTCCCACTCAGGACTAGTCCCAGCCCTGATGCTGCTGAGGTTTCAGCCATACCATGTAATGTGAGGGAATGTGGTATGTGATGGCTTGAGACCATCCCTAAAACTACCATCCTCTTCTTTCTAGACTATTGCTGCCGAGGTGACAGAGCAGCATCTTGCAGAAGGAAGGCTCTATCCCCCCTTGGACAGCATCAGAGAAGTGTCTCTCAAAATTGCTGTGAAAGTGAGTATTTCCTTTCTTATTTCCACTTTTCGTGCTAGGAAGGGAAGGAATTGCCCTGGCATCATTTCTGATTTGTGTTTTTTTAATTCAATTTATTCTAAAGTCTAAAGCAGTCATTCTCAGGACTTCTTCTGGCCATAATTGTTGCTTTGATTTCTTCCATCATTAAAACCCAGATGTGAAAAATACATTCTGATTCTGGGTGCCTAACAGCTCACAAAGCTCTGCTTTATTGCTTGAAGCTGTGAGTCTTCAGCATTTCAAAAAATGAGGTTTAGAGTCAAATTCAGACATGACTCAAATTGCCAAAAGATTTTAGGTTCCAAATTGCTATTTTGGAAATTTTCCTCCTGTATTTAGTAGGGACCTAAGCACATAAATGCTATTCCAGATGTGGACTTGTCTAATTATGGGTTTGGTGCCCTGTATACATCAGATCTGTGATTCAGAGACACCCACTGAGAATCTCCTTGGCCTGCTCAGAGCTGATGGATGCAGAGCAAGGCCGAGGAGCTTACAGGTGTGAGCAGAGCTGGCCAAAGGGCTGCTCTCCCTCTTCACCTGCACACCCCAACCATTCTGCCAGGGCAAGGGGTGCTTTTCTTAGCAGCCACTGCTTGCAGGCAGCTTACATTCCCTCACCCAAATGAGGGTGAAGTGCAGATGACTCACAAAGAGAAAAAAGAAAAAAACTGCACAATTTTGAGAGGAGGAAAGAGGGAAAACACAGACAGAGCCAAACTGCAGTTGGTTTCAACTTCATAATGTGCCAGCATTGTTTCAGCAGCTCGTTTTGCTTATCTTTTTGCAGATTGTTGACTGGGCCTACAAGCATGGCCTCGCTTCTTCGTACCCCGAGCCAGCAGACAAGGAAACCTTTGTGAAACAGCTCATGTACAGCTCTGACTACGATTCTTTTGTTTTTGATGATTACAGGTGGCCCCCTGCAGCCATGCAAACACAAAGTATATAATGTTTTGTGAGAATTGTTCTCTCATTTTTGCCATCAGTTCCTGTGGTCCATGTCATTGCTGATATAACGCACCTCCAGGCTTGCAGAATGATAAAAGTAAATTAATCCAAGTTGGTTTTTACTTGCCACTGATTTTTGGGGAGCATGTCAGTGGGGAATAAAATGGAGTCCCGGGTGGGCAGTGGGTACTCCAAGGAGAGAGACAGACTGGCTGCAGCCCATCCCAGTCAGTTAGCACTGCTGATTGCTGAACATACTGCCTGCTCTCACCTGCCTTGGGATAAGCTGCCTGGGCCACCTCAGAAGCACAGAATCCCATTGCTACTGGGAGTGCCCATAGGAAGCTGGAATCCATGTAGCCATCCCTCACACATGAGAGCCATGCTTTGCCTGTGGCTCTCTGGATGTAATGGGAGGTGTGTGCATTGCCCTGGGAGAGTTGCACACTTGGGAAGCACTACTCTTTTCTGCTTCTGAAGTCCCTGATGTGGGGGAGTCAGCTCCAACCCAAAGTGGTGCATGGGTCACACAGCCTGGCACTGTCATCTGCCACACCCCAAGGAAACAAACCCCAAAACCTCCCTCAACCCCTCTCCTCCTCAATTCAGGTGGCCCTTCAAGAGAACACAAGTGAAGGGACACATAGGGGACAGCCAAGCCAGAGAGCAGGACACTCCCAAAACCACATACAGCCATCACATTGATGCAGCTCCTGATGGACACTGCAAAGGAAGCACTGCCACCAGCCAGGGGCTCCCCTGGGAGTCTCTCTGTGTCACAGAGTTCCAGGGAGGTCTCCCCCAGCCTTGTGACAGTGTCATGCCTCACCAAATATTATTGCAGCAGGATGGGTGCTCCTGACCATAACTGGGAAGGAACACAGGGATTGCTGGCGGCTCTTCCAGCACACACTCCCTGTGCTGGAGGGGCTGAAGGGAAGGTGAAGCTGAAGGAAAGGTGAGGCTGAAGGGAAGGTGTGCTCGGGGGAGCACAGCAAGTTGGGTGGGAGCCTTTAATGGGAGCGAGGCTATGGCTGTCCTGCCCTGTGTTCCCACCGTGTAGGATCCAAAGGGAACCACTGGAGGGCTGCAGAGGACTTCTCTGTGCAGCTTTTGCCCAGGAGAGAAGGTCCTGTCGGCAGTACCTCACATTTTACCAGGGACTCAAGCAGTGGCAGTGAATGTCTTTTCTTGTCCAGCCTTGTACAAGAAGAGTCTCCCACAGACGGAATACTTAATGGAGTTGGAGTTGCTGGGCGCCTGTCCTACCAGGAACATCAACTAGTAAAAGAGACTAAATCGGTGTAGGAAAAACTCAAGTTGAATAGTGTGGGACTTTTAGCTGCTGTGTTTTGTTTTCTAATTTAAAGCACAGATATTTCTAGCAGCTCATTTTGGATTTCTCTATTCCCAGTTTTTCTCTCAGCAGCAGGAAAAGCCTCTATTCTTAAATTGTTCTTTTTTCCTTCCTTTGTGAAACAAGGTAATTTGAAACCAGTGATATAACTAGCATAAATGCAAGAAAAACATATCAATATATGTAATATTTTGGCAATATTAATACCTATTTCAAGCTCAGAAAGGATTATTGTGTCATCCAAACATGATGGCCAGGAAAAAACCTTTACTTCTCTTTGCCTCATCATTCATGTCTCTCCTTTTACTTAACAAAATTTCATCTTATTTGTAATTCCAGTTGGTCTGGATTAGCCAGGTAGCATTTGTCCTGTAGTAAAATATGTTATTCTTCCCCTGGCAAGGCCCATCTATTGGCTAAGACAGCACATTGCTTGGAGTTGCCACAGGCTGTAGCACTGGCTTTTCTCCAGGAGCATCCAGGAACCAGTGTGTGACTCCAACAACCCAAGAGGCTCTGGACAATACAATAAAAATAAATTATACTGAAGTCAGGGCCATCCTCCTCTGGCCTGACTTTTTACTTCAGCCCCTGTGCCTGGTGTTCTGTCAGCTGGCTCTAGGCATTAAGGGTCATCTAAGCCATAAAAAGAATTAATCACAGACTTTAGGGAAAAAGTCAGGATGTCTGACCATCACATTTGTATTAGGAACACCAGGCGTGTTTTTACAAGTAGCCACCCCAAATTAAGCTTCTACCCTTTAAGTCATGTTCTGAGGCTTCGTCCTCACAAGCCCTGACTTCACGTGCAAATGGGAGACATTTGTTCTGCTGGCACTTCAAGGGTGTGATGACCTTTCCATCCTGAAAGGAAAATCTTGATAAAGTCACTAATTAATGACTGAGCTTGAATCATTTGTCCCAGATATGTGGATAAACAAAGAAGCTAAAGGTCTGGCTATTAAACAGGAAAAAAAGGTTTTTCTTCATAGAGCGAGCTGTTCAAATACCTAAAATGGTGGTAATTGATTTATATGCAATTATTGGAGTGCACAGAAGCAATTATAGCTGTTATTTGAAGCCCAGTTCTACTGTGTGGTGTTTCTATGCAAAAAATTATTAGTTACCCACTGATGAAAAATGGTGGTAGAAGGATGGAATTTCTCCTCATTTAAACTTCATACCCAATTTTACCCCTCTGATCTCTGCTTCCTGCATTTTGAGAATAACAGGGCTGTTTACTCCAGACCTAACATATCTAGCTGACAAACCACTGGCAGAGAAGAGACTGCTGACATGGGATGGGGATTTGATCACAGAACTGTAACACTGCTGGCATTATTGAAACAAGATCTGTTGGAGTCCAGCTCAACTCACAGTCACCCAGGGCTGTATTCATACAGTCAGCAGTCAGAGCACTAAATGTTATTTAATCTGTAACTCCTGCAGATTGGTCTGGAAAGTCACTGAGATGTCCAGAGATTTCACAGACTGACTATGAACCTCCATCGCCTTTCAGGGTGCTCGGCCTCAATACCTAAAGAAACATTCTGGAGAGCTTGAGAGCTGAACACATCAAAGAGAGGTGGGAAGAGAAGGAAATAAGAATGTCATGTTAAAGGAGGGTCCAGGACAGCTCTCAGTGCCACCCTGGAGTCTTGGGTCCACCTGAGCCCAGAGCAAAGTCCTGAGCACAAGATCAAGCTCTTCACTATGAGGTTTGGAAGACAAGAAGGGTCATGTCTGCTACATCATTGAAATGAGCCATGGGGATCAATCCCTATAAATTTCTCCTTTACCCTGTGGTACAGAAGAGCCTGTATCACATTCTGCAATTAAAAATAAAAGGGAAAAAATCTGGGCCACCTCCTCTCCTGTGACACCATCCTTGGTCCAGCAACTTCTCAGGCACGATTCTTCTGATTGAAGAGTATTGTGGCAACATCAAATTAAAAATCATTCACTGAGCTTTCACCACTGTGGAGGTGCAAAGGGTTGAAGCTGTGGGCCTCTATCTTTTATGAAGCTGAACAAAAATAAAAATAGTAACAATTATGGCTACCTTCTCCAAGAGAGAGGAGTCTGTATTCCCCATCTACAGGCACCAGTAAAGTGCTTTGTCATGCAGTGTTTTAGGTTTAACTCAGTCCCAGTCTGACAGGAAATTTGCTTCACTTAGCTGTGGCTGAAATGGCTGAGCTGAGCTCCAGCCATTCCTGGGCTAAGCCAAACTGCCCCCATTTCACTCCAAACCCTCCTGGAGGATGCACTTGGGCACTGATCACAGGTTGCAGCAACAGAGGCACAGGTACAGTTCCCTTCAGCACGCAGCTAAGGGATGGCACCTATGGCAAAGAGAGCAGAAAATGGAGACAGTCACCTCTTCATCTGGCACAGCAGGATTTGCCAGAATTTGTTCAGCAGAGCCCACAGAATTAATTACTATTAGCTGCTAAGGTTGAAGCAGTCTAAAATGCCCACCAGGAGACATCCTAGCACACAAAACATGCAGTAACAGGTGCACCAGAACCCATTACTACAAGTCCTGAATCCTCTCCTCCCTCCCTCACTGCAGACCAGTTCACATTTTCTTATATGCCCAACATTGTTGGGGTATACCTGGAGGGAGCACAGGGTAAATCGTGCAGTTTTAGCTGCCTCTGGGGGGTGACACAGATTGTATAAATAAGATGTGATTCCCCCATTTCAGAGAAGGAAAGATCATTTGGGAAGGATCGTTTGGGAAATGCTGCCTATTCCTCAAATCCCACACTGGCCAGTTCAAGTAATTCCACTGACAGCAATGCAGTGACATAAGAGTCTGTGACCTCTGGACAACCACAAGTCTGTGGACTACAATCATAACAACCCTAAAGATAAAGGCTTTGACAGTACATTTACATTTCATATGGAGGGGGTCCAAAAAGCATTAAAGCCTGAAAACCTGCAGGCTGGTGAAGTAATTCTTTGCCAGTAAGGGAGGGGATAATCAGTGTTACAGTGTGGTATTGAAAAATATTATTAAACACCATCATTCATAGGATCGCCTTTCAGCAATGTCCTGCCAATCTTTACCCACACAGAACTGGGGAGAGAGTGCTCATTATAACACACTATTTTTGGCTGTTTTTGTAGATGTGTTACAAACACCATTGGATTTTAAGGAAGTCTTCACCAGCCTCTTTGGCTGACACAAAGCTATCCTAAAAGCATTCCCAGCTCTCACTTCACATAGTCAGCCTTGTAGGCTTGAACTCTCACAGTCTCATCTGAATTTCTTGCACATCTCTACAGAATTGCTCCACCACCTTTTTCCTCCTGTTGCCAATAAGTGCAGAATGACCTTCAGTTTTTGCACTGTTGCCAAAAGCAGTTTATTTAGAAAGTGAGAAAACAAAAAGAGTTTAGAATAAACTTCTGTATTTTTTTCACTAACACTTTGATCAACTATGTAAGCTCAACAAAGATGACTCATCATCAATGGCTGGGCTGTATTAGAGCATTCCCAAGCTCAGGCCGTGAAAGAGTTAATAAGGCTGTTTCAAAACACTTTAAAAAAAGGAATCTTTCTGCTTTCTGAAAGTGGCTTTGGAATAGACCCAGACTATTTAAGTCACAAAATACTGAGACACAGTAGTAGTTATGCATGGTGAACCCTTACTTACTTGTCAGTAAATCACCATTAAGGAAAGGTTAAGATTCCCTCATTTAAAATGAGAAGCAAGGGTTCTTGTAATCCCCCTTTATCATCTTTGACTATAGATGAAAAATTATTAACACTGTATGCTTTCCCATCAAAATCTCCAGTAACATCAGGCAGTATGTGTAAAATACACCAGCAATAAAATGGAGTTTAGTGTATCTGAGAAACTCAGTGCAGGCTTTGTAAAATTAAATAGTTTGGTAGTCTGACCTCGATCCAACCAAACAGAATCCATTTCCTTTCAAAGGGAGACACTTCTTTTAAGACAGAAAAGCTTAAAAGCATCAGCTTTAGTCCTTAGGGACAGACTCCTTATAAAAGTGCATCAAAAAAACCAAAATATCTTGCTCAATTACAAAAGCTTTTATTCTTGCAGATGCTTAAGATTATGATCTTCAGTGTTTCAGAGGAGAAAACAATTTCCCAAGGGTGTTTCTGAGTGAGACTGTTAGGTGATGTTTTCAGTGCCTGCATTATTCAAGCTGGGGGAAACAACTCAACAAAAAACAGCCCACACAAAGGAGATCAAAGATGCAGCCTCACTAGATGGCAACCCCTGGGCTGTTCAGGTGCCCTCACCATCTCCAGAGTGTGGAGAGGGACTCCAGTGCTCTTCAGGAGTTACACAGAAGATTTTGTTTGGTCTGTGTTGGGAAAAGCTGTTGTTAGCTCCTTTCCAGGCTCATAGACTTCCCATGCCAGGTACTCCTCAGATTTAAATACATCCTCTGGCAGCAATGTAGCCATACTTCGAAGGACACTGATTTCTAGATTTTTTTCTTTCAGTGCACACTCCTATGATCTGAACATCCCCCTTAAGGAACTATAGCAGGTTAGAGGCTAAACTGAAGAGATTTGTGCAGCTGCTGCTCAGTCAGCCTGATTCCCAGAGCCTGACCCAAAGCTCTTGCAAGCCCACAAAGAACCCTCCCAAACTGGCAGCACTGGGAATGGGCTGCCACTCCAGCCTTGGATCAGCGCAGCTCTGCTGGCACCCACAGAGCTGCTTCTCCCACTGGTTTTAGACAAGGTCTAACCCAAGAAGGCTGATTGATGCTCTGCTTCTGAGCACCACAGGTCACCACCTACAAGGCAGCAGAGCACCACATGAGCAAAAACCACCAGCTGCTCAGATGTGCGGCCCTTCAGGGCTACTTGGAATAAGAAGGTTAGGTCCGTGGGCAATCAGACTATTCAGGTTTGCAATGTCTATCCCAGAACCAATGCCTGAAAACCTCTTTTTGACTTTTTCTGAGCAAAATCTCACTGACACCTGTGAGACAGCTGACAGGATAGGCTATAAAGTCTTCAGGATTGGATCCCCAGTTAATATACATTTGCCTATTAAGCTTATGAGATAAATAAATCCTAAAACAGGTGGGTTTGTTCCTTACCTGGGACCACTGCATTATCAGCTCCCCCATCATTTGCCTGGCCTGCTGAAAGCACAAATCTTAGGTGCACAGCTCAGGGGACTAAAATGGGCACTGAGATTATTAGCACAGCATCATCAAGCTGAATTAATTCTGAGCAGCTGTCAAGACATGCTGCAAATTCACATGCTTGAAGTAGGAGCTAAACAAAGAAAAAAATAATCCAACACATCTCCACCTGAAATAACCCCCCCAGCTGGTCTTGCCCAGGTAGTCTCAGACACAGTTAGATGCAAGCTCTGCTGGGAGCTGGCAGTGTGCAACTCACTAATGCAAACTGGGAGGTTTGCCAAAATGAAGAAGGCAGGACAGAGCTTACAGAGCAGAACATTGTCCCATCATCAAAACCAGCAGCAGGGCAGGATTAACCTAATTTGTAGCTACCTTGTTCCGACAAGCTGCCTATTGATCCTCATAAACGCTCTCGAGAAGCTGAGTGAAATAAACTGCTGCAAAATTGTTCTTGAAAAGTGCATTTCCTCAACAGCACCCAGCTATCAAATGCTGGAGTGTTGTGGACGTTCACCCATGGTGGTTCCTTTCCATACAGCTTGTGGACACCTTGGGCAGCTTGTGGGGAGGAAAGAGGAGGCAGCAGTTACAGCTCTTGCTTATAAAAGTAAAATTAAAACATTTGCCAAAACAAATTATCTCCGTTTATCTCCAAAAGATTTTGCTTCACCTCTCCACACTTCCCAGCATGCTGACCCCAAATCTCCGAAAAGTTAAATCTGGGTAGAAGAATGAAAAAAATTGCTTTACCTTCCACACTATCTTTTAAAACACAGAAGGCACAAGGATTTGTCACCACCACCGCGGGTAAAACCCCAGGCTGATCCCTATGTGGATCCCGTTTAAAAAACAAACAATCCACTTGGGGCTGGCAGGGAGCCAGACTGTGGGATTGCCTTTGAAAACTTGCATCTCAATAGGAAACCTCCGAGTATTTTGATCTGTTTTCATAACTGTAACAATTTTCATCCCTTGACTTTGTAGCGTATTATCGCTCCACTCTTTCTACCAAGTTAAAGAAACAGACGGTACAAATGAAGGCCAAACAAGCACGGGTCACTGTGGATAAAATACAGTGTTTCAAAAGATTTAGAAAAGACAAAACCCACTGCCTGTCTTAACTCCTGCCAAGAAACCATTACAGAAGATGGAGGCACGGTGAAAGCCCCCTGAACACCGCGTCTCAACAGCAGTAACAACCACACATCTCGGATCTATTGTGTAGCTTTATTTTTATAGGACCTATCATAGACTCTTTTACATAATTTAAATGATTATCAAATAATCTCCTGTACACAATGAGACGGAGCTGCATCGCTTTCTGAGCTTTGACACATTCCTGGAAGAAATCCAACAGTCTGTAGGAATCACATGGCCGCAGTGGCTACAGTACATTTTTGTCCCGAACTTACAGCACCAATTAACTTACGAATCGCTGTAAATTGCCTTTTTGCAAGATCCTGCAAGACGCTGTTAAAATTTCAGGACACTGAGTTTTGGTAGCAGCATTTTTAATTTTGCTTCACTTTCTTGCCTTTGTGTCCTCAGCTGAACACCTTCCAGCACTTGTCACAAACGTGAGCCTGGGAAAAATGCTAAACGCACCTCAAGTGTCGACACGAGCTTTAGATTTAGTCTGAAATCATTGACGAGTGGTCCCCGCGGCCTTTGAGGAGCGCAGCCCCTGTCCCCACGTCGCCTACAGGTACAGCAACGCGTCCGCCTACAGCCAGCCAAGCCCTGGCCCCTAAGGAAGGAGGATGAAAGGGGGGCACCGGCCGCTACAAAAAGACCTGAAGAAACCCAAAGTTTCACATTTTATTTGCAGCGTCGCCCAAACCGCAGGAGGAGGAGACTGGCAGTGCACAAGGGTGAATCCTGCGGGTGCCGTGGCCGCGGTTTCGGCTGCGGGGCTCTCACACGCAGCGGAGTGTGCGGAGCCCCGAGCGGCCTCCGCGCCGCCCCAGCGTCCGCCCGCCCCCGCGGGGGCTCCGGGCTCCGCTCCCCGCCTCGCCGTCCCGGCGGACCCCGAGCCCCGGCCGCCCTACAGCCCGGTGTAGCCCCCGCGGTGGTACCCGCCGCCGTAGTCGTAGGGCGGCTGCGGCGGGGGCAGCGGGCACTCGGGGAAGAAGGGGGCGAACCCCGCGGGCAGGTGCCCGCCGGGCTCCTCGCTGCCGCCNCGGCGGGCGGGCAGGCGGCGGGCGGCGGGGCGGCGGCGGCGATGATGCCGGTGCAGCGCTTGATCTGCTTCTGCAGGTACTTCCTATGGTTCACCTTCCGCCGGGACTTCACCGGCCGGTCCAGCGCCAGCTTGATGTTGCTGGAAGCCGAGTCGATAAAGCTCAGCAGGTCCCGGGTGGCTTCTCTAAAGTCCCCCGCGTCGCCGCCGCCGCCCTCGTAGCCCTTCTCCAGGTCGGCATAGCCCAGGAGCCCGCCGGCGGCGGGGAAGCAGAAGGAGAGGAGGTGGTGGGGGCTGAGCAGCGCGGCGGGCACGGCCATGGCCGGCGGCGAACGCCGCCGCCCCGAGTTCCGACAGAGTCCGCTGGGATGCGCCCGGCGGGCGGCGGCGGCGGCAGCGGGGAAAAGGCGGCGGGCGGGGAAGGAGGAGGAGGAGGAGGGATCAGAGCGGGGCCGGCCCCGGCCCTCCCCTCCTCCCTGCCGGGAGCCCGGGGGCCGGGCCGGCTGCACCCACCAACCCACCGACCCGGGCGGGAACACCGGCAGCGGCGGGGCGGGACCAGCATCACCCCCGGGGCTTGGACACACCCGCCCTGGGACAGATACGGAGCCCCTCGGGACAGGTGTACGCACACACCTCGGGACAAGTGCACAGGCGTCACCTGACCAGACACACGCGGGCACCCCAGAGCAGGTGCGCAGCATCCTTCAGACCCCATCAGTCTTGTCCCCGCTCCTGCAGCTGCTCAGCTGGCAGAAAGCATCTTCCTCCGTCTGGGGTCAGGCTCGACGCTTGCACGGCTCTGTGTGCGAGGGCACGGGGACATGCTCTCGCTCTGACAGCCGCCAGGATACACACACTTAAATTGATTTGTAAAGGATGCTTTTTTCCAAGCTCATTGATATGCACATTACATAGCGTATTCTCTGTCTAGTCAAGTCCTAAGAAAACTCAGAGCTGTGATCCAGTAGAGATTTCAAATGACTGGGGTGCAGGGAGTTACAGTCACAGAATTATGTAATGGTTTGGACTGGTAGGGACTTTAAAGATCATCTAGTTCAACTCCCCTACAGTGAGCGCAGACACCTTCCACTAGACCACCTTGTTTGTGGTGTTGCAAGGATTTCATGAAGCAGCAGTATAAATCTTCCATATAGAAGGTAAAAAAGTTAGTGAAGTGGCCACTTAAAGTACTGTTAACAGCTCCTGAAGGAACTATCTTGTCTTTTTTACAAGGAAAAGTATTCCAATTTGCCTTCAAAAAACTCTTACATTGATGCAGAACAACCCTCAACCCAGCTCCAGATTTATGTTCAGTGCTTTTATATGTCCAAATTTGAATGAAGATCCGTATCTGATTTGGAATTAAGTAAAGTGAGTTTTCATGGTCTGCATCAGTTCATTAGAAATGCAGCAGATTTACATTGGAAGGAAAAAAACAGAAAGCAAAACTGCAGAAGGAAAGTGAGACAGGCTCCTAGGACTGTAATTAGTGGTAAAATGGAAAAAACAGCCAAATTCACCTCAGTGTGGTTTGAAACACTGGTTGAATGCAAAGCAAGTATTGCAAAGAGAAAAGAGGAGAAAGCACATATTTCGTGAGAGGAAAAGAAGGCTCAATATCCTCTACAAAAGAGGATTGCTGATTTTCTTGATCTCTCACCAGGTCTCAGCAGGGTCCCAGTGGCAGGCAGAACCTCACAGTCCCAGGCACAGCCTGGGTTCTGGTGCCAGCCCATCTGGACCAGGTCTCCTTTGCAAAACTTGCTCAGCTGGAGGCTCCCAGAGTCTCTCTTATTTCGGGACTTGCTCTGAGTGTAACTGTGTAATTGAAGCAAAAGAACCCTGGAAGGCAGAGGGCTATGGGAAGTTTATGTATCTCTCCATGTCAGAGTGAGTATGTATACATAGAAGGTGGATTTAAACTACTTAGCTCGAACACAACTGACAGGGATTAACGATCCGAGCTGTTACCCTCAGGCCCTGTCAAGCCCTGTCAAGCTTTGCAGCCTGCTCCAAGCTCCCTTATTGATGGGAAAATGTAAAGAACAACATATACATCCCCTGTGTGCTCCACTAGATAGTTTTGCATCCCCTGTGAGGCCACTTTGAACTGCACATGTGTCTGGAAAACGGGGGTCACTATCCTTCACGAGATGTACAGACAGTCTGGGACTGTTTCTTATGTGAGCAACATGAAATTATCCAAACAGAGTGGCAATGAAGTTGTCCTCAAATTAGCATCCGCTTCGGCATCGTAGCAGCAATATTCCTTAGCTTGTCTAAAGGGTTTCTTAATGAGTCTGGGTGGCATTATATGCAGAGTGGATAAATATCCGGTGGCTCAGATAAAAAAGAGCTGAAAGCCCCAGCTTCTCTTCTGTAAGGCTGAATTCATTCAATTAAACAGCTTTGAGAGCTCAGCTACGGTTTAGCGGGAGACTTTATTACCTCCTAACACTTGGAGAGCATTAAAACAATTGTCAGGCATGCAAAGGAAAGTTTGCATTCAGTTGTGCTAAGCAGCTGAATTTACATATTCTCAACCAGATCTGGAGATTTAGAAAGCCTTCATAATTGCATTAAACGTGCTTATTCTCTGTGTTCTCTCAGGCAGAGCTGATTACCCCGAGTTGGGCAATGCCTGGAGGGAAATTTGCTAAGCCACATGATGGCAACAACTTGTAAAGAAACTTGAATTTTTTTTCAAGGAAATAGCAGTTTGCTTATTTCTGAAAAACATCTCTTTTCTAGCAGCTGTATGAAACTGCTTGTCTTCTGCCTGTGCCCTTTCAGGATGCTGATGCTCAGCCCACTCGTGGTGACTCTCGGGCTCAGCTATCCATCTCAGCTCACTAGCAGGGTCTAATGTCCAGGAAATGCTGGGTTTAGACCCACAAAATAACCCCAACTCCAGGCAAAATTTTGGACCAGATGTCCTTTTCCCTGCACTTTACCCCTAACAGACTGGGGTGAGTGAAGTGGCTGCAGAATTGCTTCCACCACCCCAAACCTTCATCCCACAGGAGAGCGCACTCAGTGCTTACTAATGGGCTCCAGGGCTTATACTGCTAAATTTTTGCCCACTTTTGCATAGGAAATTTATCTGGTTTTGTTCGTTTTCTTGCTTGTTATAGGGAGCAGCATCTCAACCACCTCTGGGGGTTGAACAAAGGCTTCTGAGAGTAACGCCCTTGGCATCAAGCTTGGCTTTTTTAGAAAACCAGGGCACAGTCACTCTGAGAATCAAAGGGAGTAGGAGCATGCCCTGGTCACTAATGCTTTGCTCTGGCCATAGATTGAGCTCATGGCCACACGATCGAGCCCTTCACGAGAAGAACAATTTGTTATCCTTGCAGACCAGGCTGGACAGAAGGCAGAGCAGTTTCCACAAGCAAGGAAGCCTTGCATAATCGAGGGCTGCGTTACAGTGCCAGCACTTCTGTGGAGCAGCTCCTCGCTGGAGCCAGTGCAGAAGCTCTGTCTGCCCTCCTGAAGCCCATGGAGTCACCCACCTCAGTGTCCAAGTGTCCCCGGATAAATCCTCTGCCATGCTGGGGCAGGATCCCACTGGGATTCAGCCTGAAGGAACATCTCATGCTGTGCCTCATCACTAAAAGGAAATAGATTCAGACTGATATAAGGAAGAAATGTCTTATGATGAGAGTTGTGAAACACTGGAGCAAGTTGCCCAGAGAGGTGGTTAATTCCCCATCCCTGGAAGTGTTCAAGGCCAGGCTGGATGAGGCTTTGAGCAAGCCGGTCTTGTTGAAGATGTCCCTGCTCACTGCAGGGAGGTTGGAACCAGGTGATCTTTACAGTCCCTTCCAACCCAAACTGTCCCATGATTTTATGATCACTAGCAAAGCCTTCTCCTAGGGAAGGCAAAGCAAATCCAGCGCTGAGCCCAGCTCTCACAATTCACAACATCCATTTTCCTTTCATCGTGGCATCAGGAAGGCAGCGTGAAAGTAAGAAAATCTCTGCGACAGGGGAGGGAGGGCTCTCTTTTTTTTTTTCCCCCTTCCTGGTTGTATGGCCCATATGGTTATCGAGTTATGGGAAAGTCTGGCTGCCCAAACAGGTGTCACTGCTCCCAACCTACAGACTCATTTCCTGATCGCGTCTTAATCGGCGAGTTGGTTGTGAAAGTTGATTTCTTGCACATTCTTATATCAGTGGGAATTTCTGCCCTTCCCTGACAAGTATTATAGGCAGCCTTTGACATACAGCCCTACAGGACCTAAATAGGCTGCTATTCTTTCCCTACACTGAAAGGGAGCTTTGTGCCAGGGATTCATTAAACTGCACTGCACAGCCCTTCATAAATGGGCTCAATAATGAACAGTCGATTTAACTGGAAAAGCTGCTGGAGCTGTTAAATTAAAGGGAAATAAAGTGCACTTCAGGCTCAGTCTGCCAGAAGAAAATGTTGACCTAAAAAAAAAAAAATCTTTATTTTACTCAATCTCTTGCAAACAGGCTAAAATCTTCAGGAAGTTTATACTCACAACAGTGGGAACAATTTTAAAACACACTGATTTGCTTTCCCACTAATAAAGAAATAATTGCAATAAAATAATCAGAAAAATCAGGAGATATGAAAGGCATATTCCACTTAAGCCAAATTTAGTCCCCTTAATGTGAATTTAATATTTGTATGTAGATCCCTCATCCCATCAACTTTATATAGACAAAATTTCCAGTGGAGCTGTGTTCATAAAGTCACAAGGGAGACACTTTATTTCCAGATTGCCAGTATTTTCTGAAATTCTGTGGTGCTATGCAGTCCAGTCCTTCAGTGCCCAGTTCTGTCATCATGTTGCTCATAGTGCCCTGGTTGTTTTGCCCATGTGAGGTGTGCAGGACTCAGCTGAAAAACAGGCATGCATGGGAGACTCAATTTAATCTTCTGAATGAATGGAAAAGTCCATCATTCAGCTGAGCCTGACCCAGCTCTTGGTTTTGGAGGAGTGAAATTCCTTATTTCAGTGAGGTTACTCCAGTGTAAACCTGGAGCAGTGAATCAGCTCTTCCATCACAGCCATCTCATTCTCCTTCATCTGGACAGTTTTAAATCCTGTTCCTCACCTGTGTTCTGTACTTTGTATATGAAATATTGTGAAGAGAATCTATCTGTGTGAAGGTAGACTGGAAGCTTAAGGATGAGAAGATCAGAAGAAGCATGCAATGGGGAAGGGACCATGTCCAAATGTAATTCCTGGGGCAGCTCATCCAAAAAGAAACCTCAGCACCAGCTTAAAAAACTTAGTGTTGCTTACACATTTCACATTGTAGCTATTTTTTCCTTATATAAACTTCCTGATTGAAGAAGCCCTCATCTTCTTCATACTGTTGTGATTTTTGTCCAAATCTTGTATATAATATATAAGGTGATGGCAGCAGGCTTTGAGCTCTTCACTGAAGCTGCCTTCAGTGGGCTTAATATGTTTTCATACTCTGAAAACATGAAGCATTCAGGAAGAATGCTGAAATCAGCTGAAATATGTCATTCTTCCACCTAAATTTTCTATAATTATTTAAAGTTTGATTATAAATTACCTGGAGTAGATCAAAATCCCACAAAAATTGCAAAATCATGAAATTGTCTGTGAAAAAAATAGTGCATCTAATAAGTTGATAAGCCACCTCATGTACTAGTGACTCACCACTGCAAGAGCTGTGTGAAAAACATCACTGGCATCTTCAGGAAAGACTTTTGGGGGATGAAATTGTAATTTGGTTTTTCATTAAGTCCTGCTCATAATATGGCACTTGGCTACTGGTAGAAATATTCTATGAGGAAACATTTACAAATACATGAAATTAATATAAAATAAACCATAAAATAAACCATTTTTCATACTATTGAGAAATTGTTTTTCTTTTTTTTTTTTTTTTTGTCCTCAGTTCTTGTGTATTCCTTTAAGCTTTCAGGGTTTTATCTGCACTCAGAGACATTTCTGAAGGTAGATGTGTGGGGGTTAGGATCAAATTCCTTCCTTTATTTCTCTAGTAGTGCAGGTTGCTGCTTGGAAGAAATGTGAAATGCTATCTGACAGCAAGTAATGTCAAGCACTGTCCTGTGTGCTGCAGACTATCTTCCCTCTAATGTTTTTTTTTGCTTGGCAGGAACCAGCTTGTTTGATCTCCTGGTCCCTGAGAGGCTTTGAGGAGGTGCTACAGGGCTTTGAGAAGGGGCTGTGTGTCTCTGGGGAGGACAGGAGCTCCTCAAGCCTTACCTGATGCAAATAGTGAGGATTTAAAAATGCTGCAAAGGAGCCTTCATGTGTCTCAGAACGGCCACTGATACCACAGGTGTCCCTCCGAGGTCTGGCCATGCACCATCCACAGCACAGCGGGGAGCACAGGAGGGCCAGGTGCCCTCTGGGGTGTGATCCTGGTCACACACAGCTTGGCAACAGTTTCAGAAAGCCTTCTCTTTCTGGATTTATGCTCTGAAGTAAGGACCTGGTCCCATTCCCAGGGAAGCCATTTGCACTGAATTTCATTAAGTGATGAATAACTCTGGTCAGTGGATCTAACATTCACAATCGCTGGGCATCAGCAATTCTCATGACTGGTAAGCCACTCCCTGTCCCTGCCCTCTGTTTGGGAATAATCCATTTTTTTGAGCCATGAAGACCCATGTCAAAATCTTCACACAATTTGTGGCATCTTTGCTCCGTGTAGCTAAGAGCTGAACTCTGCTTGTCCTTCCAGCTCTCCCGTGGCCTGGGATCAGCACTCTCTGCCACTCTGGGCAGCTCTCAAATGATACTTCAGCCATGCTGACTTGGAGGTGACTTCTCTCTGACTTGAAGGTGATTTTCAGGCACCTCTGACCACAGCAGTGTTATCATAACTTTTCCTACTCCTTTATGTCTCCCAGACAAACATGGTGCAGCTCAGCTGATGGATCAGCCTGGCGAGGAGAAGGCTCTGGGGAAATCTTCAAGTACCTTCCAGTACCTAAAGAGGCTACAAGAGAGACAGAGAGGGGCTTTTCACAAGTGCACGGAGCGACAGGACAAGAGGGAATGGCTTTAGATTGAAAGAAGGTAGGTTTAGGTTAGATGTAAGAAAGAAATTCTTTACTGTGAGGGTGCTGAGGCTCTGGAATAGATTGCTCAGAGAGGCTGCGGATGTCCCAACCCTGGAAGTGTTCTAAGCCAGGTTGTATGAGGCTCTGAGCAATCTGGTCTAGTGGAAGGTGTCCCTGCTCATGGTAGGGGTCTGGAATCAGACTTTTAACGTCCCTTCCAACCCAAACCATTCTGTGATTCTGTGTGACCCCATGGCAGACAACAAGACAGCCCAATCCCCACAGATATTTACCCACAGAGAAGCTTTTTCTGGTGTGTTACAATTGTTATGAGATATTTGCAGCACAAGTTCATCTGTAAAAATACTGTTCAGCAACATGTTCAAGTATTTAAATAAAAATAATTAGTTAATTAATTCAAATAAATGAAAACTAGTTAAACCTCATTTCTTTACAAGAATATTTTTCTCGTAAAAAGAAAAACAACTGTGGAAATTTTAAATGTTTTATTTTTAACTTAGAAAGCTATCAAAACTGTGTCCAGTTTTTCCCGTCAAAAATTGCCTATTAGGAAATTTCAAATCATCTTTAATAATCTTAACAGGCAATATGATTTTCTGTTCCCAGCCTTGCCACCCATCCACTGCAGCACTGGGCTGCTCTGAGGGGCCCTCCAAGATCTGAAGCCAGACCAGGAATATGTTTTTGCCAGGGTGACGTGAAGATCCATGTGAAAAATTATCAGGTGTAGGACAGCTGATATTCCTTGTCTGAGCTGCTGCAGGGAAATCAAAATCCCAAATTAATTTCATGGTCTTCAGATACCAGGATCAATTTTATTAATTTTTTTTTTCACTATTTATTTTTCTCCCTTGCTGAGCTATGTCTGCAGGGAGTTTAATCTCATCAGGAGTAGGAATTGGTCCCAAGACCCCTTTCTTACAGCAAAGATAATGTTCTCAGTGGTGCAGCACAGCCTGGAGGCTGAGATGGCCACTGGTCTGCAGGACCTGGGCATGGCAGGAGACTCTGCTCCTGCACGAAGAGCTTCCTTGGCCCAGCCTTGGCCACGATACGTTCTCCCATGGGAAGCCCCAGACCCTAAATCACCACAACACCAATGTCAGTCACCCAGGCCAAGCCCTGGGTTTCAAGGGGTTTGCTCTCCTGCTCAGATTTGGGCATACCTTGCAGAATGAAAGGCTTTGCTCACAGCGAGTGGAGTCAGAACCAGTTTGTGGGGCACAGCTGCCTTTTAAATGGTACCTGTTGTAGGTTTCATTAGGAGTTTAGATTCTAATATTTTATTTGCCTATAAATTGTGTAGATAAACATATAATAAAGACATATGTACCCAGAGTGGGAGTATACTGTGGTTAGGAGCTTTGCATACAGCTAAAATATAGACTAAAAATGCTGTTAAGAAAAAGTCTCTTTTTTAAAGCTATAGCTGACATAAATATTGGATTCTGGGTTACCAGAAATGTTTTCTTAACCAGATGTTTCAGTCCTTTCTTAACAGAGCCACTCACAGATTGTTCCCTGAATTATTTCATGTTTAGAAATGGTGTCTGGTTAAAAGAGAGAGGGTGATGGAGGGAGAGAGTCGCACAAACTGCTATTATCATGCAAATTGCGCCAGAGGAAAAAGGACAGTGAAAATGATAGCACTGATCTAATTATCTGCAGGCCAATATAGCTAAGTCACTGAAAGAGGCCCACAGAAAAGGCTGCCACAGAAACACAAAAAACAGCCAGAAAACAATAAGGAACTTAGCAACAGTATAAAAACGGACTTCTTTCTGTGCACAAAGACTAGTTTTATGAGCATTTTTCTTGCTTTCAGTTTGCAGAAAAGGTTAGAGCACATTTTAAATTCTATGCCAGGATATTCCCCCCCTTCAGCTCCTAAAGATCCTTTGGCATGCCGTCATATCGCAGCGCGCCCGGCGGTGGGAACGTGCTGCTCCTGCTTAGCGTGTCCGGAGCGCCAGGCGTGATGGGGGCTGCGGGCTCCGTGCGAGGTGGGGCCTGGCAGCACCATTCTCCATGATTCTCCATGGCCTGGGCCTCCATCACCAGATTCAAGCTTTGCCCATGCTCTCATCTTCCTTCCTGCGCTCTCAGGGGTTCCCAGCTGGAGGATGGAGGGTTTCTTTGCTTCCCACCTTCCCTCGGGTGAGCTGTGCAAGGGTTTCTCATCGTCCCCTCTGTGTGGAGCCACAAGAGGAGCCCGGCTGTGCCAGCCTGAATGGGCACAGCCATCACCACAGCTGTCATCCTACTCAGCAAGGACCTCAATAAGGACCACAAGACCCTGCCCACCAGACTGCCAAATGAGAACCGAACAAGAAATACTCAGAAGCTGTTGATTGTGGCTGTCAAAGAGGACCCTACATGGTCTCACCCCTGATCTCTTATTCATGGGGAGAAACAGGCAGCTCCAGAGTAACTTCCTTGACCTGTTTCAGTGATGTTGCTGACATTGTTTTCCTGCTGACCATGAAAAGGGCCTCATTATCAACGTAATCAAACTAATCTCAACCAGATCTGGAGAACTCAAGGCACCTGCCAACTTGTCCCAACATCCATTGGAGCTCCAAGTGTCAAACCAGTGCAGGCAGTTGCCCAGTATGTCCTGAAAATGGTTTTTAGAAATCCAGAGGTCACCATGCTCCTTTTTGAGGGGGAGACTCCCATCCAGTAACTACCTTTCTTCATTGCAGGTTTAAACTGGACAGGGAACAAAGGTGGAAAGGGAAAAAACAGAGAGAACCTCTCTCCAAAATCCCGAAGTAATCTAATCCCTCTTACTCCCATTTGTAGGTTTAGAAAGTCTACTAATATATCAAAATATCCATAATTAGCCTCATGCCAAGAATTTACTGATGCTACAACAAATAGTTGCCAGATGTAGTAAGCCTTGTTCATATGACTGGATGCTCAGGGAGATGAAAGTGAGGAAAGGCATTATCTTCCAAACAACTTTTAATTATTTCTTGTGGGCCTATGAAAGGGACTTTTAAGAAGGATCTGAAAGGGAATATGGAGCTGTCATTCAGTTTGGATGGGGAGACTCACCAATATCGACAAAATTTTGTCTTCTAGGGGCATGACAAGGAGGAAGAATAGAATCCACTGGAAAACCCTGAAGGATGAGAGGATTCAGACTACATCCTCAGACACAGACAGGGTGGGCACTTTTGCCAATGACTCAAGCCAGTTCTCAGCCTGTCACTCTCACAAGCAGCCAGACATGAAGGTATGGAAATACAAACACAGTGCACTCCATTTTGCCCAGAGGAAGTTATGTATATCTGCTTTGAGTACATCTGGCGATATTTTTTGTGCAACATACCATCTTTGAGCCATCTCTGCAGTCTGGAGCCTTCATCTCTGATCTTCAGGTGGGGACCACTAGGTGTGGACCACTGCAGAGTTAACACATGGCCTAGATGCACTATTTAAAGGTGGTTTTCCTTAGAAGCATGATTTTGGTTCATGGGATGGTATGGGCGTCATGGAGGAAGAATCAGAAGGAGAAAGAGGGCAGAAGGACTGTTAACAGAATTTTGGAAGGGGTGGGCACATTCACTTGAAGAATTTTGTTCTTGAAAATGACAGCTTAACTATCAGGTGCTCAAAAGATTATTGTGGATGAAATATTATCATATCTATCCAGCAAGGGCTCCTTGAGATCCTGCCCAGTCTGTGTCCCAGAGGACAAATTGGGGGTTTATAATGTGCATGACTGAGTGGAGACCTATGGGAACTTGGGTCAGTTTCAGAGGGAATTGGTCAGGGCAGCAGAATCTTGTTAGATTAGAAATCTGCTAATGAGCCACAGGCAGACCTGTGCACATCTGTCGTGGTCCTTCCTTTTTCCCTGTCTCAACCCCAGCTCCCACCACTATCTGTAGCCAGCATCACACACAGCCCCATGGTGAACAGCCCAAATTGCTGCTAAAAGATAAACCTGTCCTTTTTCACTCTTGACAGGTTCACCTGAACCCTGATCAAACACCCAGAGCCCTTCACTGCATTGCCAAACCCTTATACCAGCTTTTCCTGCCTCACAGACCTCTTGGAAATAAAGAAAATCGCAGAGGAAGGAAGCCCAGAGGTCAAGGGCATGAAGAGTATGGCAGGCAGCTCATTCTCCAGCATGGCCATCTGACTGCACAAAATGTCCTTGTGTCTGAAGATACAGCACAACAGACAACAGCAGAATAAACAAGTCAGATGAAGGAAACCACCACCAAGACAGAAATAACAGGCACTCAGCCCCTCCATCCAGCTCTCTGGGCCATTCATTACATCTTATTTTGATTTTGTAGTGCCCACAAAACTGATATATTTTCTAGGATAGCTTTGTTAGCATTTATACTATTGTGGGGGGAGCTGTCATGTTTGTGAATAGTCAGCTAAGGTCAGAAAACAGATTTTGGTGGCAAAATTGGCTGTGTCAGATAAACATTAGTCATGGCAATTATCTGCCAGGGAATGTGAACAGGCTACAGAAATGATAAGAGGAGCTGCTGACACCAGAGATCCAGTCTAATTTTTTTCCATGTAATTTAATTTATGCCATCTTTGCAAACAATACCTGACTGCTGTGTGAGATGGTCCAGCACCAGAACAGTAGCCACCAAACTGGTACCCAGCTGAATTCACCTCCTTGTTTGCTGCGCCAGAGAAACATTGGAGGGAGTTTGAGCCTTCTTCCTCACAATTCTGTGCATTCTTTGATCTTCCACATAGATGTCTCTCCCCACCCGATACTTCAGGGAGGAATTAGATCGAGCACTGCTTAGGTTAACAAGGGCCATGAAAACTAGACTTCATTGTCAATATCTAAACCACCCCCTTAACACTTCAGGAAGTGATGGGTTTAATTCCTTTCTGTGTTTCCCAGCTGCAGAATACACACCAGTAATCAGCTTGGTGGAGGTGTGGAGATGAGCCTCACAATGATGCCCACCATCCATGATTTTCTCCATGACAGGAAGGGCTGTGTAGAGAGGTCCAGCAATAACCCAATGGGTTAGCAGTCTTTAGGGCTCCAAGACCAGAAGCAGCTTTGGGAGGATGCCTTGGGTCAGGCACCATCATTAAGAGCTGTCTGTCAAGGTGCCCTTCCCATCACCAAGAAAAAAATATGGCCTTTTAAATGTCTGGGATGCACAGATCCCTTTCTGAGCACATGGAAGATACGTCTGTGTCGGTAGCCCAGGAAACCAGTTTCCAGCTACTTTGACTGACAGTCTGATATCTGACTTGCCCTTACCCTTGCCCCAGCTGATCCTGCTGGCCCTGGTCCACAGTTGCTTGCCAAGGAGGGGATCATTATACCTCTATAATATTAGTCAAAGTTGGGCACTTGGGGCCACAGAGGCTGCCTGGGATGTTCAGACTGATGTTTAAGAAAACATTTCCAAGTCACCATTACTTGCTTTCCTCTGGGGATGGCTGAATACTTGCCTGCCCATAGGAAGTGGGGAATTAATTCCTTATTTTGCTCTACTTGTGTGTGCATCTTTTTCTTCACCTATTAAACGGTCATTATTTCTCACTTCTACCCTTCCCATTCTCTTCCCTGTGCTGCTGTGGGGGTGGGGGGAATGGGTGCATGGCTGTGTGGGGCTGAGCTGCTGGCTGGGGTTAAACCACAACAAAATGCTCATTTCAGAACACAGTGCAGAAGTTGACTTGCACCCCTCATCCCTGGTGTCCAATAATTGAGAATCCATTGGGACTGCAAGCTGAAGAGCTCCTGTAGCTTTGTGTCAAAGGCTTCTGTATGGGTTGTGAAGCCCTGGGTTCAGGTATTGGTTCCCAGTGCTGCTTTGGTGTTTAACATGACAGATGAAACTGCTGCCCACTTTCACTTCCATCCTCTCCTGTTGCGGTTGAGAGGGTCCCAGGACGAGGGAAGAGATGAATCTGACTCCATATTCTTAGAAGGCTGATTTATTATATTATGATATTACATTATATTAGAAGAAACTATATACTAAAACTATACTAAACTATAGAGAAAAGGCTACATCAGAAGGCTAGAAAAGAACGAATAATAAAAACACATGACTCGCCAGAGTCCTGACACAGCTGGACTGGGATTGGTCATTAAGTCAACACAATTCACATGGAAGCAATCAAAAATGCACCTGTTGGTAAACAATGTCCAGACCACATTCCAAAGCAGCAAAACACAGGGAGAAGTGATCAGATAATACTGCTTTTCTTTTCCTCTGAGGCTTCTCATCTTCCCCAGGAGAAGAATCCTGGGCAAAGAGGATTTTTAAGAAAATATCATGGTGACACTCTCCATTTCCTCCTCAATCAGCAAAGGCTGATGTACATCTTTGCATCTCCAGGAAGGACCTTCATGCTCCCTTCAGTTGTCACAGCAACCCTCTGCCTCGAGGATGAGCCCCAAAGACAAGGATGTTTCATACACTGGGGTTTTGGCTGGAGAGAAGATGCAATTTGCTGCCCAGAGGGACTTTTCTTGTTAGGCTGAATCTTGAGGCTCAGACTCCTAAAGGTGTCTAATCCCTACCAGTTTTAGCATGACTCAGGGAATATTGGCTAAGGCCAGAGATGATCTGTGGTGGTAACTCTCCAGGGTTGTGAGACTTAATAGAGAATATGTGACACTTGGCCAGGTTCAAACCAACAAAACTTTATAAACTTTGGAATTTTATTCACATTTCCCAGTTTTCCTTTCGTCCATTCACCAAACACACCACTGCACTTTTGTGGCAGCAGCTCTCTGGCCACAGAGAGCAGCTGGCACAACTTTCCCAGGCATTGTTCTGGGAAAGTCTGTGAGAAGATCAGGGAAAAGAATGAGAAACAATTCTTATCCTGCTGCACCTGGTATTGTGAACATGTGGAATGTGTTATGGAGATTTGTTTACCAAAGGGTGGTTTCTTAATTAGCCAATGGTGATGGTGTTTTAATTAGAGGCCCAGTCAATTCAACCTGTAGGCAATTAGGGTATAAAAAAGAGCAATAGGTTTCTTAATAAAGATTATTGATCAGCCTTCTGTAGTACATGGAGTTTATGCCAATTATTACTTGGCCAGGGGCCCACTTACAATGATATACTTTTGCTTTTGAAGAAGAGAAAGAAAACCAGAAAAGAATGAAGAAAAAGGAAAACAGCAACCCCAGCTTCAAGAATCAAAATGTTTCATTTTAAGAATACTTGGCAAAACAAATCTCATTAGCAATCTCAGCCAACTCTTGGTAACAAGTTGCCCTAAGAGTAGTGCCATATTCCTGGTTCTATTCCTGTGGCAGGCACATGGGCACATCATTCACACTGCCACTGCTGCCTTCCTCCACTGGCCACGGCCTTCCCTGGTCAGGGCCATCATGGAATCACAGAATCATGGAGTACTTTGGGTTGGAAGAGACAATTAAGGCCATCTGGCCCAACCACCCTACAATGAGCAGGGATACCTTCAATTAGATCAGGCTGGTCAGAGCCCCATCCAACCTGGCCTCAAATGTTTCCAAGGATGGGGCACCCACCTCCTCTCTGGGCAACCTGTGTCTCTACACCTCATTGCAAAGAACTTCTTTCTTATACCTCATCTGAACCAACACTCCTTCAACCCTGCATGCTCTGAGCATGTGTGTGCACATGTAAATTCCCATTCTAAGCAAGGCGCTGCTGCAGTTGCATTTTCTCTCAAGATGTGCCCACCTCACAGCTTGCTGCTGTCACTGTCCTCTTTTTTTTTAAACATAAAACCTTGCCCAAAAGCAGTTGTGTAAAGATTTAATCAGGTAAGTGCTTGTAATTAGGATAACTTGGAAGGAGAACAGCTGGAGGACTGGTAATGCGGGACCCTTACCCACCTTGAGGACACAGCCTATTACGGAGCCCGAAGCCACCAGCACATTCTCAGGACCCAATAATTTCCTGACAGGGGTCACTGTGCCAAAATCCTGTTCTTCCCTCTGGATTTAAGCCCCCTGTGACCACGGTGGGAGCAGAGATACCCTGTGATAACTGATATAACCCTGTGATAGCACCAAGCCATAGGTCCCAGCCCCGAAGCAGCCCTGTGCACGCAGCAGACACCTCCTGAATCACCCTCCCAGGCTCTCAGGGCTGTTTCTCCAGGAGCCACTTACTGACTCGCCTCAACCCAAAACAACAATGTCCATCATCATTCCTCTTCCCAGCCCGGTCCCCCCGCCCCGGAGCAAGGAAAAGTGCCGAATAATCCTCGTCCTCCTCCTCCTCCGTTCGGTGTGTGGTCTGCTTCTCGGTGTCGTCATGCAGACAGTGCAGAGACAGGGGGTCAGGCGGGTCATCAGAATGCTAATAAGAAATCTGATTGATGAGCCGGTGCCTCGGGATGAATGGGATACTTAATTAATGACTTCTGCTCTGTTAAAGAAAAAGTTTCCCTTAACTTACATCCCTCTTTTTCTAAGGGAAAAAAAAAAAAAAAGAAGGAGGAAAAGAAGAAAAAAAAAAAGAAAGAAAAAATCTCTATAATCCCAAGTTTTCCAAACAACATAAAGGGAACTTCAAAGACAGACATGGTCAGTTTTTATGTGTTGGGTTGGTTCAGTGATTCTTTCCTTTCTTTGTTTACAAGGGCAGCCAGGCTTGATTCCAAGGCTGAAAAATAAAAGGCCACATTGTTCAACCAGATTCTGGATTTTTACAAGAAATTTCCTCCTTCCCACTAGGGCAATTAACTGCTTCATTTCTGGCTCTGCCAGTACCAAAACATGCCACCAGGCCTGTGAAACTCAGCAGAGGTCGGTTCCTGCCAAAACACTGCTCTGCTTCGGAAACAAGATGTACTATGGAGATGCTATTGTCCCATTAAATCCAGCCACTGATCCAGGACTGGTTGTTTGTGGGGTTTTTTGCAAGGAAATGAAAGCCCATTGGGAAAAATACCTGGTAGGCACTTAGCTTAGGAACATTGGACTGTGTATTCAGGGCGATTTGAATAGGATTTCAAACCAGCAATTAGCAATGGGAAAACAGCAACAGTTGCAAATTATCTCTTCCGGATTGATTTGGAGGGTTATTTCATGCTAAATGAATAGCAGCAGGAAAGAAGATGAAAAGGGAAGAAGGAAACGCACACAAATTATTTTTTTCCCTTTGAGTTTGTTTTTTTTTTAGGAACAAGCTCAGCTGCAGCATTGAGGGCAGAACAAATTGCTTGGTGTCAGCACCTGGGAAATGGGAAATAGCAATGAAGGGATGCAGTGGGACATATTGGTTCCCACATGTTTCCCACA
This sequence comes from Hypocryptadius cinnamomeus, assembly GCA_013400635.1. NCBI lineage: Eukaryota > Metazoa > Chordata > Aves > Passeriformes > Zosteropidae > Hypocryptadius > Hypocryptadius cinnamomeus. The sequence goes on from VYZP01056557.1 coordinate 42,227, forward strand.
CAAATTCATTCACCCCCAGCAGATAGTTCCTGGTCTCCATGGGTCCTGATACCACATGAAGCCACAGACTCAGCAGATTTGTGGGATCTTGAGCCTCTTTTGTGGACCCAAGCAGGGAAGGAAGCCACACCCCTCAGCCTCACCCAGGCTTCACCAGCCCTTTGCTGGGGTTTAAGGGAGTCCCAAATGCTAGGCCCATTGCAAGAATACTGTGGTAGGCAGAAGCTGCCCATGCACCACTAGTCAGTGTGTATTTAAGTGCTTGATTGATCTGAAACCCATGAGAGAAAGGAAAGGATCCTGATCAAGTCCATGGCTGCCCCTGGCAGTGATGCTCAGCTCAGGATCACAGCACCTGCAGGCTGCCTTTGGCTGGATTGTTAGAGCTGAATTTTGATGCTGGTGTCTCATTTTTAACTTCTCCCTGTAGTAATCCTGTACATATCAAACATAACCTCTAAATACGTTCAGCTGTAGCTTTAAATACAATTAAAACCAATTTATTTTAAAATAGGCAAGAGATGCTGAGGACACAGAGAGTTGGGCACATAATGAAATGTGCCAACTGCAGAAGAAGAAAGGGCAGGCATGGCTTTAACCTGGCAGCCTAGTCTACTATTTGTCCTTTTTAAAAAATTGTGCATGAATTTTCTAAGTGAATAGGAACTTGCTTTGGCCCAAGGGGTTTAGAGCACTGGTTATTCTCACCAGCCTTGCTAGTTTAAATCCCCGTTTCAAATCCCACTTGTGGGATATAGAAGTCACTCATTCAGGTAGTTTATTACCTAAAAATCCTGACTTATTTAAAGCAATGGGAAAGTTCAGAATCCTTCCTCCCTCTGATCTTGGGTCCCCAGAGCTGTGATTTCCTACTCAATTTTGTCCAAGGGATGAGCTGTGCAGAGCAGCAACAAAGCAGGAACATAATGGCTCAACTGTTCTCATCTGGAACCAGTGTGGCCCACCTGACTATTATTTTAGGGAATTTGAGTGAGTTCTGGTTTATTTTTAGCCCTTCAAAGGGCTAAAAGGGTTAATAAAGACACAAGCTGGGCAACAGGAGGAGGAGGAAGAGGAGGGCAGAGATGTGGGAATGAAGCAGGTCTCTGACCCTCCTGGGGACCTCGCTTCGGACACACCAGCTAAAGGAAAGGGAGGAAAAGAAACAAGTGAGAAAAGACCTGCCAAGCAATGCTGGCCAGACAGAGAATAAAAACCCAAAAAAACCAAACAACAAACCAGTGGCCCAGAGCTGATTTGCATTTGTATTGGGCACTTGGGGAATACGGATAAAACACTCTTTATTTTTCAGGGGAATTCAGGGAATATCAGTAGCAACATCCGTGCATAAACACAAAAGGGGAAATAGAGGAAATAGAAGAATTTTGGTAATCCTGTTCTTAGGCAGTAACAGTGATAACATCACAATAACATATCTCTCACCCCCTTTTCCTGGGTCTCATCAGGAGAAGCAGCACAGGCAAAAAACTGCAGTCACTTCTGGCAGTGCTGTGTAGGAAAAGTCAAGGAGAGAGGTTAGATGAGGGGGAGGTCACCAGCAATGTATTGCTAAACTGTGAACAAAGGAAGGGCCCAGAGTCTAAAACTAGTATCAGAATGCTCCCATTCCTCCTGTCATCAATGCCTGCAGCGCTCTGCAGACCTCCTGTCTGCCTGATAGGCACTGGCAGCACAAAAGCAGAACTGAGAACTGAAAAAGAGTGCTGATCTCTATTGAAATATTCTAATATTGAAAAAGATCACAGAAGGAAGTCATTTGTGGCCAGTGGAACAATTTGTATGGCTGAGCTGCTTCTTAAACCTCAGGCTGTGACTGCTAGCCATGGGTATAGGACACACTCATCTATCCTACTTCCCCCTGATTCCCAGCCAGAAATCCCATCACCACATTGCCTTAGATCAAATGAGTTGGGTTGGAAGGGACATTTAAAGACCATCTAGTCCATTCTCCTTGCCATGGATAGGGGCATCTTTCTCTAGATTGCTCAAAGCCCCACCCAACATGACCTTGAACATTTTTAGGAATGAGGCATCCACACAGTTATATGGTTATCCCTCCCTGCATTGCCCAAGTCATAAAATTCCTGCCCACTGGGCTTCTCTCCATCCTGGTGCTTTTGCAAGTTCCTGGGCACTTCTCCTTGGCAGATGAACATTTATCAGCTGCTGGACCTCTGCTTAATTCTGATTTAGTTACTCAGATATCTGGATTCTATCCAGCCTGTGAAAAAGCAGTGAATTGGCCATGTTCACTCCTCACATGCCAGGTGTGCCCAGTGGAGGATGAACTTGCCCACCAGTGCACCAGTCTACGGTACTGCCTGCCACTGGGCAGCTCTGCATGGCCTGCTTCTGTTTGCCACACAATTTTGTGGAGATTTACTCATTTTGCACTTTTAAGTGGCAAAAAGGACCACTGAGTTCATCTCATACCCCAAGTGGAAGTGTTGATGCTACTGCTCCTGCAACAGCCTGACCCTGTGGCCGGAGATGCTCCAGGAGGGCTCTGTGCAGAGCAGGGCACCTCAGGCATGATGGTCACTTCCTGTCACTGGTGGTGGCCTATTCCTCACACATGTGGTGGGTGGATCAAGCAAGGACATGGATCCACTACCTCAAGGAGTGCCTGAGGTAACAGCCCCAGGGCTAAGGATTTTCTGCTGTAGGCCAATGTCTGCTATTTTATCCCTGACACAATGGCCAGGAACAGCCCTGATGCTCTAAAAACCCTGGAGAATCACTTGCTCTCATGTTTAAATAAACTGTGTGCTCCTCTGCATGAGGAAGGATCCAAACCAGGAGGGCTCTGTTTGCCATGTGTACCAGATCAAAGCAAAGCAGCAAGTAGCCCCTGCTGTCATTGCCCAGCTGAGAAACAACTCGGGTTTACTTCAGCCTTGATTCCCTTCAGGCTTTGCCCACGTAACTCCTTACTGTGTATCTGCAGTCACCTTTAGAGCACACAGAACTTCGAGTGGGACAGAAAAGCTCAGAAAACCCAAAGTGGTGTTGTGAAATGATTTTAAAGCGCAGCTGTGCCAACGCCACCCTGTTGGCACTTGCATCTCCTGGCACCCACATGCCAGGCTCCACATGCACTGCAGAAGGCACTGCCCTCTACACCCTCTTGCAGGTTTCCTATACATCCTTTCTATCCAGAAATTCTCCATTCACCAAAAGGTATTTTAGCTGCCATTTCTCGACGTTCTGGAGGATGGGGGGTAGGAAGGGAAGGGAAGAACTGAGGTAGCAGAGGTCGAGCCCCTGGCTTACTCTGCTGATCAAATCCCGGGCTGTGGCATTACCTTCCCTTTCGGCTGACCCAGCCCGAGTGCTGTGACTGCCTATTCCCACGCCACGTCAAAGGGAAGGTTTACATTGTTCACTGGATATTAATTTAAATTATTCTGGGGCGCTTGGAAACCACCTCCTCCCCCCGCTCCTGTTCAGTCTCCATGGGGACTATCGCAGAGGCTGGGCGATAGAAATGAGCAGCACGGACACACTGATCTTCCTCTCCCTCTGCTGCAAACTGCCATCAGCCATTTCCACTGCCACAGGGGACACATTCATATTTCGCTGAATGACTTGCTAGGACAAGACAGATCAGTTTCCAGAGTCTGGTACAATATCCTACTAATACCTTTTTCCATTTGTTCCTCAGGTTCACACGCTTGTGTTGTGGCTCTTTTCTTCACACCAACATCCTGCTGCTTGTTGATAGTATTAATAACACCCACGGCAGGAGGCTGCGCCCCCCGGGGCCCGGGCTGTCGGAGTAATTATTGAATGACATTGGGGTTGTTCTGTAAATTACTTTTGTGACCCAGGAATTCAGCAGGTTACCACTATAACTCAGGCTCTCACAGTTGATTGCACTCACCTCCTGCTGCCCCGACATTTATTAGTCTCGTTTGCCTAGCAAGCACTGGCCTCATCTGTGTGCTCACACATAGATACGTGTCCCGTGGAGGGGAGCACGTTGTCCTCCCCTTAGACCAAAGGAATGGGGCTCACATCAGAGCCTGCCTCAGCCAAGGAGTTGGGCACAGCCGGTGGATCTGTGAGATGCTTGGAGGAGCACCAAGAGACATCAGACACTGCAAAAAGTTGGGCTGCTTTGTATCAGACTGATGCACGTGTGGAAGCAGAGCTCTGGGAACTCTGGGAAGGCAGTCCTGGAAATAGTGACACACTGAGAGGTGCCTGCTATCACTCCTGATGACTCCTCAGCATCTGCCCAGATGTACTGGATAGCTTCCCAGGGAATGCTGAGCAGCCCTGGAGCACCGCTCAAGATTTGGACAGAGATATACATGAAAATGTTTATAATGCCTTCTGAAGAAAAACAGTGTAGATCTGACTGATCTTATTCTGGTCCAAATTTCCTACTTATGAAACAGTTATATAACACCTGTGATGAAAACACAGGTGATCCCATACATAGCCCTCTCAGATTTGTTTGACCCTATGAAGCACCCTCCAAAAGAAATTCCTTACCCTTGTATGGAGGCAGCCCAGACTGCTCCTCTTCCTCATCCCAGCTGCGTGGACAGTGATTAACTGTTAAACCTGTCTCACAGTCCCTCTCAGAAATGACTGGGCCCTGTTTTCATTGCAGCACGGAGGCTGTGAGGACTGAACATGGCTTCTAAAGCTCAGAGCAGCCAAAGCTTTTCCTCCCTAGTCCTGGCAGCTGGTCAGATCTCACAGGATTTATGTAGGCATGCAGACAGCAAGAAGGTGGTCAGCCTTTCAGTGCTGCCAAAGTTTTAGAGAAAAAGTGGTTTCAAAACTAGTCCAAGCATATCTTCTACAAGAAAGAAAATGAAGAAGCTATGCTGTTCTCAGATTTCAAGTTCTTTGGAATGTCTTAGCCTTGCAGATGAACCAAGTCAGAGGGAAGAACTGAAGGAAGGGTGGCCATTCATACATGTGCTGAAAGGAGACAAGAACTTCATGGTATTCAGTGAGAGCGAACACAAAATCCTGTTCCTTTGGGAAGGAAGGATTCATTGGAGTGGTGCAGAATGCGTCTCCCTCCTTCAGAATATTCAGATTGATACAATCTGAGACTGGTTTTTGTGTGGTGCACTAAGTTCTTGAACACAGAGAGTTCTTGTCTCTCTCTCTACAACAGAGAACCCAGCACCAAGTCCACAGTCCAGGCAGGCAGATGAGATATAGAAGTATAGCTGAGTGGCTGTCTTCACGAGGAAAACACACTGATGTTGAGGTACCTCCTTTTCCTGTGTTGCTTTACTGGGTCGTGAGAGGAGACTGTGTTTCATTCCAACTGGGAAAGGCAATAGCTCAATATCCTTTTCCTCCTGATACGCTGTTTTGAGGATGCTCAGAAAACAAATTAGAAAATGCAACCTGTTTGTCTCTGCTGTAAAGCCAAATCCATTCACTGAAGAGTCCCAGAGCCACTACTTGCTCTGTTAAATGCTTCAGCAACATGGGGGGTTCTACCTATCTTGCTAACTGTTCCCAAGAAGATTTCCTGTTGTGTCTAAAACCTGTGCCTTCACATGGACATGGGGAAAGCAAAGAATCACAAGCACAGGCCTATGAACAGCAGAGAGGCTGAACACCACCAGGCTGGTGCCAGATAAGGTCCAGCTGTGGCTGTATCCCACAGCATCACCCTTTGGTGCTGTCCTCCCTGCCCTGCTCAGGTACCACCCTGCAAAAACTTGTCAGAAGGTGCAAACCTTTCCAAGGAATTGACATGGAAAACTGGGCCTTAGGGTCTAAAGCCCTGGATCTGCACAGGTAGGGCTGCTCACTCAAAGCACAAAACCAGACAGGGTCTTACCATCCAAGTAACTGCAGATGACTTCACCACACGCTCACAAAAGAGAATGTATTCCTGTATTCCATGTTGCAGGGAGTGTGGTTTTGCAGGAGGGCAAAAAAGGAGGACCCTCTATTCAGGTGGCAGTCAAAGGGAGCAGAGAGGGCTCAGCAGCCTGCCGGAATTGGCCCTGTATTGGTTACACCCCCAGCTATTCGAGGTAAAACTTGGCCTCTCAAAGCTCTCTGCCTCTCTCCTGTGCCTTTGTATTCTCTAGAAGGTGAAGCGTAAGGGTATAAAAAGCTGCAAACAAGTTCCTACCTCTGGAGACCAGGCATTTACTCTAAGAAAGAAAGACCAATTGCTTCCCAGAGCATTGTCCACCCACATTAGAGAAAGGATTAAGCAGATACATTCAGCTATTCTAACAGATTTTCTTTAAACCTTGAATACGCCTCTCACACTTGGTAAGATAATCACATTAGTTTTGTCATTAAAAGATCCCTTTTATAGAAAGTACCTAAACCGCTTAAACCACCCAGAGAGGTCGCATACATTAGAAAACAACAAGACAAACGGAAGGGATTTGCTATTCCTGGTCTCAGTGTTTCACTGCCCCTACTTTCTAAACTGGGGGATGGAACCAAAAGATTTTTCAAATCACCAGAGGAGGGAAAAGCCCCTGAGAGCCCCACCCGCCCTGGGGAGCCCTGGCTCCACACCCAGGAAACACTTGGGTACAGCATTGAGGACTTTGGAGAGAACATTGTTACACATGGAGATGCCCACGGGTTACACCCCAAGCACCCCCACAGCTGATTTTCCTCTGCTGAATATCCTGCCCCCAAAACCCAACTGCAAGACCAGCGACAGCTGAGGCTGAGCTGGTTACTGCCTTGCAGAGCACAGCTGTGAGGTGCTCCGTGCTGAAGGAGCACATCCTCATTCTTCCCTGGCGTGGGTGCTGAGGGCATTGCTGTCTCTGCATCACGCCCCAGGGATCCCTACAGGTGGTGCAGCAAAGACAGGGCAGGTCCCCACCCTCAGCAGGGTTCAGGGTAGGAGCACAGCCAGCTGTCAGCAATCTAACTCTGCTGTAAAACGATTTCTTCATTGGGCTTGTATTGGAAGCGTACAGAGATGGACACTGCCTTAAGGCATGTGGATGAAATGCTGGTAAAATAAAGTTATGCTGGGGAGTAAAACAAGAAAGGCTTATGTTCCTCCTGCTGGAAGCAGCGCTGGGAAATTAAGGAATGCAAACAATACAGGAGCACAAGTCTACTCAGACCAGTGGAAGCTCCAATGCCCAGCATCTTTAGATGATAAATCTGGATTTTTTTTTAACAATAGAAGGGAAATTAAAAAGTACTTAAGCACTGTTAATTTACTGCAGGTATCTTCAGTTCATATTTTTTGCCACTGCTTCACTGCACATTTTATGCTAACCAGCACTGCCAAAACAAACCATAGTAGGTTTTCTGACAGGGACAGTCTTAAAAAATGACAGATTTGCAGTCATCTTTGTAAGATCAAGGCTTTGGTTTAAAAACACAGAGAGGTTAGATTATTAAAAAAAAAACCAACCCCAAAACCTAGAGGCTACAGTAGAAACACTCAGTAAAATGCCAGTTACGTCATAACAATGATGTTGTGAATCAACAGGGGAGAGCTAAGAATGGAGGCTTGGAGTATTCTTTCATCCCATGTTTAGTGGTTTCATAGTGTCCTCCTGATTGCCAGAAAGGCACAATGATTCCACCGTTAGTCCTGCAAGGAGCTGAAATATCCAAGAGTCTATGTGCTGTCTTTAACCTACATAAAGCTCTTTAGGTCACTCATTATTCCTTAGAGATTCAATTCACAACAGCTAAATACCCCTTTTAAGAGCAGAGATAGAAAAATAAATCCCTTTATTTAAAGCATAATGACATTTTTTGCAACATCCTTGGTGGGCAGACAGCATGGGAGACAAAACTCACTTTTCCTGTGATTTAGAATCCATGCTCCAGGACGTAATTTCCTTTCTATACACTCTTTTGATGATGAAATATTTGATCATCATTAAAATTATCCTACAAACAAAATGAGTTGCAGAACCTATTCAGCTCCTTCCCAAGAGTCTGCAGCCTTAGCTCTGCCCTGTTAACTACTTGGCTAAAACCTCCCCTTGTCAGGTTGGGGGACGTTACAGATCTGTCCTCACAACCTTCCTCAGTACGGACATGTGGGAAGTGTGTGTTTGCCTGGGAAAGCTTTCAAAAGGAAAATGGATTTTTTCCATTATAGGTAGCTTGACTGCATTCAGTGTGGTCACCTACAGAGAACAACCAGCTCATACACCTGCTCCTCACCACAGCCAAAGCTCTGAAGTGAGAAACTCCCAAAGGGGTGCAGACTCACCATCTGTCATCCTGACTGCCATGTGTGTGACTCGAGGATTCCTGTAACCAGCTCTCTCCTCACCCCTCAACAGTCAAGTACAAACCAGACAATGTCACTTGCAGAACTTGAAATCTGCCAAAGGATAAAAACTGATGATGTCCCTGCAAAACAAAATCCACTTTCAGAAACTCATCATTATTTGAATGCATTTTTATTGATACAAACTGCAGGTTCACCACTAAGAGTCATGCTTTGGGGAAAACATTAACTCTTTTTCCTTCTGCATTTTTCCCATTGAGTGGGAAACATACAATCTTAAATTCCAGTAATTTCTGACACAAGCCAAGGACTTACATAAGCTCGAGATGAAGTATGGCCTATCATCATGTGCCTGGAAAGACACATCAACCATTTGTCATGGCCCAACTCATTCTCACCTGTATGAAACACACAGGACAGCTAACATTTAGATAAGGTAGCCAAAATTCAGAGATGTGTACAAGGATTTTAAGATGAAGTCTGAATGTTTGAGATAAAGAAGACCTGAAGTTTTGACTACTCAGTTTGACAGGAAAAAAAGTAAAAACAATTAAAAATACCATAAAAACAAGTCACATAATTCATAAACTGGTCCAATCAATAAGAACCTGATCCAAAGTACACTTGAATCAGTCTCACAGACAGAAACTATACGGAACAGTAAGATTATTAACACCCACCCCCTCACCCCCCCCCTCAAATTAAATAAAAAATACAAACAAAACCCCTCTGAAGAAAATTTTTTAAGTGTTATTTCACAAAACTTAAAGTTGAAAAATTGCATGTTGTCCTAAATGTTGTTGAAGGTAACTTTTCTGCTTACAAAAGGAGTGAAAAGAGGAATGAAATTTTAAATTACTTATGCTGCTTGAAACTAAAAAGTGTTTTCCATACAACAAAGCAGCAGCTGTTTCCTGAGACAGTAAGTTCACTAGCAGGGGAGAGAGAGGAGACACAAGCTGACTAATAATATGGAGTAGCTGTTAATTTGGGCTGTTCACATCTTTACCCATACAACATGGAAATGCTCATCCCAAGATTTTCACTTGGAGTAGCACCCTGAGCAATCAGACTAGTGGGAGCAATTGGACCAGGATCTTGCTTGCTCAATTAAATAATTTCTGATCCCCAAATTTACATTAAGTCTTACAGGTTTCATTCCTCACCCTGCAGTAAATCGGGACACTACCACACATCAATTAACATGTAAGAAGATACAACAGTATTTCTAAAAACTTTGCTGTAACATAATTGATTACAAACCAATAAATTCTGTTTCAAAAGAATCAAGGATATGTTATTCAAAAGTCCACGAGTGGGAGTCTGGAGTATATTTACAGCAAAAACTGGAACTATTGGAAAAGGGGAACACCAACAGCTTTCAGTCGACAGGTTTCAGGCAAATCCTACACAGCTCATCCTTTAGCCCTGGCCTTGTTTTCTGGAGTCTCTAAATTACCTTGCTCAAAAGCACAGGAATGTTCAGACTGCAGAGTGTGAAAATAAATGCCATGTTTAACACTAGATAAGGAAAAAGATAATCTATTGGAAAGAAGACACACAGGAGTGTTTGTAAAGATAAAGATTCAGTGTTGGGTTCTCTTTGTTACCAGAGGACAGGAGGAGACTGGAAACAGAAAAGGCCACCTGGGATCTTAGGAATATACTGAACTGTCAGGCATATCAGCAAAGCTGAGAAAGCTTTTTAACAGAGATGGAATTTTAAGAGTCTGGGGACATGAAGACTTGCCTGAGTCATTCTAAAATGGAGTTGTCCTTTACACTGCAAAGAATCCTTTCTGAAGAAGGGCTGCAGTGTGAATGAAGCCAAAGCTGGAAAACAAGGGGACTGCCCCAGCCATCTATTAATGTCAAATATGCTGTCTCATGAATCAGGGCAGTTTGTCTGGTTTGGAAGCCTTACAGAAAGCCCAGTGCACCTGGCTTGGTGAGCTCAGCATCAGGCTTCAGGCTGATCCAAGGGAATAGCTGCATTCTGTGTTTTCAATAGTTTGTCCAGCAAACAATTTTTTTTAAAAGGCTTTTATTGAAGAGTCATCAGCAAACAGATCATGCAGAATTTGAACAATACACAGAATGGAGGGGAGGGAACAACCCACACAAGGCACAGCCCCAATTATTTGTCACTTCATAAGATGTAGCCAGCACAAGTGTCACATTTTGCTCTTCAAGAGAATAGCTTCAAAAGCTTCCTGATTTTAAAAAGCTAAGTATTTGTGAGGGATACACACACATACACACACAAAATATACTCAGTTTTCTTTGGTAATCATCAGCACAGACAGTGACAGATATCTCAGAATTAGGACTCATAGCAAAAGAAGAAGTAAACTCTTCATGCAGATTCTGCATGCTCAGCCAGTTATCAGCAGAGTGAGTCTGGGCCCAGCCCTGACCATTCAGTACATTACAAAATACAAAAATCCATCAATTAATAAGCTGCTGGAAAACTAGGTAGGAAAAAAGTTGTATATTTATTTCTTTTCCAACACTGATTACAAAGGGTAAGGGCTGGGTAAGGGTTTAGTTTCCCTACGAACAGCACAGCCACTTTCCCCAGGCCTTCCCTACATCTCCATCAAACATCACAGTAAGATGTGATTTCTGTTCCATTATCTCCACCAGCAGAGGACATTTGAAATTCAATCACACTGGAGACAGCAAGAGTTTCACCGCCAACAGCACTCCCATGTAATCCACTGTTGGATACACCAGCAGTTGGAACAATCACTCAATGCAGTGAGGAGAAGGGCAACAAGCCTAGAACAGGAACCCACTACTGTGCAGTAAAGTACAGCATTTGAGAAGAGCAGAAGAGGAAAGCAAACCAGAGCAGGCAGCTCAATCCACACACTTTGACTGGAGTTTATCATCTGAGAATGCTCTCCATCCATCTGCTGCCTGCTTCTCTCATGGACACGAGCCACGGCGACCACTGCAGTGCAGGTGAGGAAGCAGGAGGGAAATGCTCCAATGACCGTATCACAAGGCCTGGCCCTGCTCCCAGCAAAGCCAAGAGAGATGTAATGGCCACAGCTGTTGTAGTACCACTTCAGTGGCTGTGCCTGGCCTTTTCAATCCACTCCTTCATGAGGCAGATCTCCATGGCTCGAGCTTGCTGCACAGACTTGGGGTCCAAAGGGTTCCGGCTGCGTAGGTCCAGGTGATGGGCTCCATCCGGGATCACAACTGCCACGAGGGAATTGGTGATGTTCTGGGTCACCCCACCTGCAGACCACGGATCCAGGCCACCATTGCTGTAAGGAGACACTATTTCATTAGGGTACATGTGCACAGCAGGCAGCAGCAAGGCTACAGCTCACATCAACATTTCTACTAGGTTTGCATGTGCAGCAACAGAAACAGAGCTCAGCCCTGTCTTAATGTCTTGTGCTCACCCCTCTGCTAAGAAGCAACTTTTTGACAGGTATGGAGCTATCAGCAGCTTAAGCAAGGCTACACTTCTCATTAATTATCTGCTAATTCAGATAATAACCTATAAAAGTGCAAAAGCCTCTGAAGAGAAATCTGCTGCCACCTGTAACTGTCATTAAAGTCCCAGGATCCCCTCTACCAAAACATGCCCAAACTCCCAAACCAAAGCACTTCACTTTCCTTCTTCACAGTCTGCCATAAACAAATTACTCACTGGACCCTTAAGAGCTGAATTTTTAGCAAGTTCTACCTTTTGATGTCTCAGCTGAGTGCAAAGCTGGTTTTGCAAAGAAATGTTTGGATGGTTTGTTTGTGCGCTGACTTAAATAACAACCATATGAAAATGAAGATTACATCCCTTTAAAAACTGTCTAAACTGACTCTTCCTCTGTGACAGGACAACTTAATACCATTTACTCCCCCTCTTCCCTCATCCTAGATCAATTTTAAAAATTCTTTACACTATAGATATGGCTCCAAAGAATAGTCCATAGAGCAGGCCAATGGCTCAGCTGGGAGAGAGCTTTCCATCTCTCATTTCTAGCTTTGGACTTGACCCAATAACCCCTACTACATCTTATTTTCCTTTACTGCAATGACCTTCCCACACATGGCCCATCTTTCTGCACAAAGAAAGCAACATTCATATACTTGTGGAACTACACAAACCTAGATTTGTTTCTCACTTAAAACACTGGACCTGTCACAAAAGGAAATGGGCTGTAGTATGAGAGATGGGCTGTGGTATGAGGGCAAATTTCTAGAAGTAGCTAAGAAATTAAAACATCCTTGACACAGAGATATGCAGCTAGAAAAATACCACAATGGTAGCACCAGAAAATAACAGTAAAATAATGCATTTTTTAAAAACCTTTTTTGGAAATAACTAGAAGTAAAAAACTGGAGTCTAAACTAATATTTTACTTGTTTCACCACTGAAAAAACCCAAAACAACTAAGTATCTTGAGTCTCTGTAGTCCTTTACTTTCAGTGATTCTAAATATGACTTAAGACAAGACAAACATTTTGTATCTGCAAAACAAAAAGCTTTGAGAGCTGCCCAATAAGCCAAAAGCATTGGATTTAAAAGGTCACCTGAATCAGCAGAGCACCTTGGCAACAGGGGAATGAGTTGCTGAGAGACTCATGATGCACATGAACTTGGATCTTTTGGTCCCAGTCATGTGGAAGCTAAGCATGCCACAGGCTTTTCTTTGAGCTTCTGGCTGCATCCTCTGCATCTCCTTCCAAAGGATGGCACCAGAGGCACTGACGCAGTTTGGGAAGTGAAACTTGAAGGGAGGGGGAATGGAGGGCTCACCACAAAATCATAAATCTTTATAGTTTTTGCAGATTAAGATCATTCCAACTGGAATCAATTATTTATGTGTTAAAACTAAGCAAGCATGTAAGTACTCAGTTGCCCATCTCACAGGACAGGAATTTCTCAGTATAAACCAAAGAAGCAAAAGAAGAGGAAGAATAAGTCAGACATTTCTTTCTAGCAGTGGCCAGGCAAGCAGGACTTCAGAAAAAAACTAGTGTGAAAATCAGCATGCCAGTCCTGTTTTCAATTAATATATTTCCTTGGCAGCATACATAGGGTTCTGCCTATCCCACAGCACACAGCTCCCTTTCCTACAGTCTCTTCAGCCCTCCTGTCCTGCCCAGAAGTTTTACACAATTGTAGCAGCACCGTCTGTGCATCCTTTTTTTAACATGACCACCCTCTACAATTGTCACGCTTTCTGTAAACTTTTTTCTCTAACCTTTTCTCTTCAGCAACACATTGTTCTGCCTTCTCTTCTCTGCCTCCACTCCCTCCTTTAGTGCTAACAATTCTGCCTTCTGCACAGAGCACCTGAATCTCTTAAAACAGAGCCTTCACTTTCTGCCTCTCCCGTGCCAGTGCAGGACTGGATATGTGGGTGCCCTGACTTAGAAGCCTACAACTTAGGTGTGATTCACTGAGATTGAAGAACCCCATTTTTAGACTGTGCACACCAAATTTCATACTGTCTGATATAACCTGGGATGATTTTGACTACCACAGTACACTGATGATGAGACAACTGCTACAAGCTCTCTGGCACCACATGTACGAACAGTGTTAAAATCTCTCTTCCCTCTCTTCCCAGTGTTGGTGTGCAACACTTCCACACCAAGTACACAGCATGTTCCCATAAGAGGAGGGGAAACTGCTGGAAGGGAAAGGGGAAACAATGTTCTGAAGCCCCCAATTTCCTCAGACTAGTTTTAATAAACGTGTACTGTCTAGAACGGGCAAGTACCGCCTGCCCACAGCTTAAGTAACCACTTACACACTACATAACTCCAGGAAGGTACCAGAATGGCAATGCAATTCCCTACATTAATCCCACACAGTACAAACAACAGTGTGACTGTGCAGAGTGATGTACTGCTCACAGAGAGAGAAGCAGCAGCACCAGTTTAAGCATCCTGGCCAAATCCCACTGTGTCTGGATGAATCCACCCTACAGTGGTTCTCTTTAGATGGAGTACTTTTCTCTTCCTGTTCTACACTGTTGTGCAAGTTGCCTGTCACTTGAAACACAGTCCTTTTCACCCCACAGGGAGCCACATCCCCTGGTAAACACTGGGATGTTTTTTGTAAAGCACTCTGCAGTGTTTGAGGATAAAAGGCTCTTATATAAAATGTACAGTGTTGACAATGTATTTGTTTGAAGAGAAACATCCCAGCTTGAGATCCAAAAGCTTTGTGTGTACAGCACTACTTTAACATTCATTTGGTTGCTTTCAGGCTTTCCTTATTTCCAGCTCCTTCAGCTGGCATAAATTCTTAAACACTTATTTAGATTTGTTTGCTTGTCTATCGCTTACAAAGCAGATTTCTACTGTACAGAGCTGTGCAGCCTTGGAAATAAGCAACACTCTGCAGAAACTAAGTGAAACCAACACATTTTTTTTATTAAAAAGTTTTCCAAAAAAGGGTGGGATTTCTCCCTCCAGAGTACATATCCTGCTGGGACAGAAACAGCAAGAGGCAAACAAGAGGAAAGCAAAGGGCCTTTGCAGCCAAACAGACTGACACTAACAGCTGCGATCCAGAAAATAATCCCCAATTCAAGTGAGAACTTTCTATTTTAAAATGCATACCTATCTACCACATCCAAAAGACTAATTCTGAGCTTGGTTTGTAGAAGTGGCAAAGTGTTTTATGAAAAGGCCTTGCAAAATTTTAACCAGAACACAGAGGAATACATATTCAGGAGCTTCCTACAGTGGGCAATAGGTACAGCAAGTCAGGACTCCTGAGG
The DNA here is from genome assembly GCA_013400635.1 of Hypocryptadius cinnamomeus. NCBI lineage: Eukaryota > Metazoa > Chordata > Aves > Passeriformes > Zosteropidae > Hypocryptadius > Hypocryptadius cinnamomeus. The sequence continues at coordinate 57,227 of VYZP01056557.1, forward strand.
TCTCAATGGGTTTGTGGAACACCTCCCTCCCACAGAAGAACCTGACAGATAGACAATACTCACCTGGATCACCTCACAGCATAAGTAAAACCACATGAACCTCCCTTTAAAGACAGCAGAGTTCAATCTTAAAAATCAGGGAAGTGAAGGCTGAATAGAGAGCAAGCAGCATGAACTAGTTTTTTGTGCTAGACTGAAACATTTCTTTCACTTTTTGTCCACATACAAAGGTGTTTCAGACAACAAACAAACTGTTGTATTACCAGTACTCCTTACAAAAATAGAAACATCTTTGTATCTGGATCTTACACAAGTTTGTTGAAACTTGCCTAAGTGCCACTAAAAGAAAAAAGCTGCTGGCAGTAATAGAAAAACTCTCGAAGTTACTTCCCTCTCTTTTCTGTATGAAAGGGAAAAAGGAATGCCATGCCAGCCCCTCCACAAGGCTATCACTCAGAGCAGTAATTCTGGTGACCAAGATTCTGTGCTATAGCTAGAACTCATTTAGACTTTACTTTTGTGTGTAAAGCAACAGTGCTTTGGGTTCATAAAAGTAGGAATTTACCACCAGGGGAAACATGGAATTTGGCCATAAGATAAGAAGGAATCCACATGGAAAGAAGATGTTTGGCAGAATCCCAGCCCAGATTGTCCTTTTAGAGTCACACAGGCAGTAACAGAACAGTTGGCTTCTTTGGCCACTGCAGACTGACCATTTTACTCTCAATAGCAACACAAAGCACGCCCATCATTTATTCAGCTGGAGTGCTGGAGACAGATCCCTTTGCTATTTGGAGCAGATTCTCTACACTGGAAACCCAAACTGGTGGAAGACTCTACACCATCAGTTGAAACAAGGCTTACCTGAAGATGATGTTGCTGTGTGAACTGATGTTTTTTCCTCCATACATAGAAAGAATCCAAGAGAGGCGAGGCCTCACTCCCCACATCCTGTAACACTCTTCTGAAAGTGCATCAAAGTCCCACTTCTGAGGCTCAAACATGTCATGGACACCATCAGTGCACAAGGGCATCACCATCTCAGTGCAAGCCTGAAAGAAAGGCCAGGTCAAAAGAGTATATTCTGAGGAGAACAATACCTGTTACTGCAGTATTTAAAAAAGCAGGCTCAAACAGCATTTGATCAGTATTACTACCCAACTACTACAGAATCATTTAGGTTGGAAAAGACCTTGTAAGACTGAGTTCAAACGTAAACCAAAAAGTGCCACGTCCACCTCTGCACCGTGTACCTAAGTGCACAGTGTCTTTTAAAAACCTCCAGGATGGTGACTCCCACCATCTCCCTTTGTAGCCTGTTTCAGTACTTGACATTTTTCCTAATATTCAATCTACATGTCCCCTGGTACAGCTTGAGTCCATTTCTTCTCATTCTATTGCTTGTTACTTAACAGACAGAAACCCATCTTCCTACAATCTCCTCTCAGGGAGCTGTATAGAGAACATTAAGGTCCTTCTTCAGCCTCCTCCTTTTCTTCAGGCTAAACACCTCAGTTCCCTCAGCCACTTCTCATCAGCTTTGTGCTCCAGACCCTTCCCCAGCTCCGTTGCCCTTCTCTGGACATGCTCCAGCCCCTCAATGCCTTTCTTGTAGTGAGGGGCCCAGAACTGAACACAGGATTTGAGGTGAGGCCTCACCAGTGCCCAGTACAGGGGACAATCACTGCCCTGGTCCTGCTGGCCACACGCTGGCTCATGCTCAGATGCTGTCAGCCAGCACCCCCAGGTCCTTTTCTACCAGGCAGCTTTACAGTCACTCTGCACTCAGCCTCTAGCCCTGCATGGGGCTGTGACCCAAGTGCAGGACTCACCACTTAGCCTTGTTAGACCTCATAAAACTGACTGCCCTACACAACTTACAATTGTCTGCTGTACATCATTTTCCAGTCTATACGAACAGCTGAAACTCAACAAGTAGCTAGATAATGAAGATACAATCTAAACCTCCTGGGAAAGCTGCTTTTATTTCCAGCCTTGCCTTCCCCACTTCATACTTGGTTTGTGACTATGTTTGTCATCAGTACACATCAATACTTCCGGCACAATATATTGACAGCTAAATGACAATTCTCATAGGTCTAGATTAAAAAACCACCACTGACTTGCAATTTATAAAGATTAGTGAGCATACCTGGTAGTACCAACCCATTTCACCCAGACTCTTTGTTGCAGTCTGTGACACATCTAAGCATGAGACCTCTCCTGTATAATTGTAATATAAATTTACTGCCTGGAAAACATTCTGCAGTAACAATTTGTCAGAGAGACTGGGATCCTTCAAGAACTTGCAGACTTCCTGCAATGAAGAGATAAGAAGTCATCTCAATCTATAGGAATTAAATATTATTACATGACAGCTGGTAGGATATTAATTTCTTTTCCAAGTACAATCAGACCACTTCCAGAAAGTGTCTATGAAGTTATATACCCTGATTATCACAAAATGTAGTATCATGTATGTGTGCATGAGGAACCTGTAACTTTGTATTTCCTGACTAAAAAAATTTGTAAAAAACCCAACAGTGCCACCTCAATGTTTCATTCACCAAATTTTTCAATCCATTTCCCACACTTTAAAATAGATTATATTTAATAAATAGTATTTAGTACCTCTGTAATTAAAGACAGCACATACAGATATCTAACAGAGAAGCTCCAGGTACTGACTGGGGTTCCCTGCAGTTTGATGTAGGCAGCTTACAAGAGAGAACAGATTAAACAACATACATACAGACATACATACATATATATATATATATATATATATATATAGCTACTCATTAACATTGGAAAAGGCCTCCAAGACCATCAAGTTCACATTTCCATCCCCCTTTCTTGTCCTCAGAGTCCTAACAGAGCTACTGTTTCAGAAAATAAAGTATCTTAACAGTTTATATAAATCAGATTTCATACATTACTATTGTCCGGATGGGCAGTGGCCTTTTCTGGGTCAGGTTTAAAAGCAGAAATAATTTTCAAGATGTTTATCCTGCTCTTTGAGACAGCTACATAGGACAGATTTATTTCCCTCTCTCCTCCATCAAGCACCTCTACACAAGGGAAAGATTTTATTTTATAATTAACTACTGCCTAAAATACTTATATCTTACCTACCTCACATAGTAACCCAAAGTCCTGCAGGGAAATTCAGCCAGAGTCTTAAAAGAATACGAACTCTCCAAGGATAAACAGAACTGCACAAGCAAAGGCTTGCAAATGTAAAAAGAGGTTCTGCTTTGAGAAGGGACCCCACAAGGAATATATTTGTGAAGATCCACATTTTCTCTCTCACTAGTTTTCCCACATCAAAAAGGACATAGGCTCAAAATTTGTTCAGTTGCAAGCTCTGTCAGCTAAGTCTGACATCAGAAACTCTAATTGCATGTGCTTTTTTGCAGCATTTTTTGCAGCATTTCTGCTACTCAAGAACAGCTCTGCAGGACAGCTGAGGTTTCTCAGTCATCCCTGGCACTTTTTTCCTCCTGGGCTGTTGATATAACCTGTTAGACCTACAAGGGGCAGTTAGGCAACAAACCAAAACATGCACAAGATATTCTCTTGCTTGCCTTTTCTCAGCATATTGCTTCTATGGAGCCAAGAAAACAAAGGAAAAGGTGCAAGCTAGGAGAGGAGGAGAGAATTAATTAAACCAAATAGTCAATTCTACAAGATATTGATTCTAAATTACCTGTATAGGCCAAGCTGGCAGAGGCTGCAAGAAGTCAGCTTTATAGGGATAATCCACCATAGCCAAGTTTACCCATGTTTCACTCAGCCAACTTTTCAATACAGCAGCATCCTGAAGAGTTTTTAAGGGGCTGCACAAATGAAATGTGTTGGAAAGCCATTGCAAACCTGCATCTTTAATAAAAATAAATGAATAAACCAATATTTAATGTATTGTACCATTAACACGTACGTCAGTTGTGCTGCTACTAAAAAACATTTTCACTTAGCCCAACTAATTTAGTGAAACTATTCCACACACACACAAGCACAGCAGATCAAATTTTAGTCAGCACCTCACTACAACCTCTTTTCAGGTAGTTGTATAATCACAGAATCACTTAGGTTAGAAAAGATTCCCAAATCTAACTGAATCCCTGTCACTGAGTTCATAGTGACTACAGTAATTTTCTTTTGCTGAATGCCTCAGTTGGCAAAGTACTTTTTTCACAGTAATGACTATCTGGCCTATTTTGTCAGAAGGAATATTAGCCTTGAGGTTCTGATTTTAAGTCTGTCCTTATCTGACCTCAGGAATGTTGGGACCTGGACTCTGCATCCCACTAGGCCTGAAAGAAGTTTGTGATACAACAAAACAGGCATTTAAAAGCAGTGCTAGATTGAAGTTTTCAATACTAGCAGCAGAGTTTCAAAAAACCCAATACATACACAGGTGAAAGTCATAATACACTCTTGATCTTTACTATTTGAAAAAGCACTGGTGAGGTCTTACCTGTTGAGGAAAGGTGGTTAATAGCATTCCAGGAATTCCGGATGCTCTCTGAGCAGCCCTTGCCACTCTTTTTGAAATCATTGGTCACTATGCTGAAAAATGTGCCACATGGAACCAAATCACCAAACTGCCAGATTGGGGCGGAGGCTGCCAGAGCTCTGCAAAGGGACATAAAAACATCTTGAACCCCTGCAAAATGGACTTCCATACTCTCCCAATAGCCACTACCTAGGCAGCATTTATAATTCAGCTTGGACACTGTGCTCTAGGTGAACTAATGATAATGCAGCAAAATTATTCCACAGATCTGTATGCAAAAGGCTGCTGGAGGATATAAATTTGGACAATGGTACAACAATATCAGCAAACAAAAGGCAGAAATTCAGACTTGATTACTTTATTGTTTTTTATTCTCATCTATCAATTAGGTCTTTCTCACTAGGCATTGTGTGAACTCAAATGAAGAGAGGCCCAGTCCATGAAAATATACTCTCTAGCTTGTTTCCAAAGGTATTGAAGAGATTAAAGATATGCCTGAAGTCTGGAGACCCTAAAAAATTAGATGCCAAGTCAGTGTTCACATGTTATTTTCACAAATCTAACAGATAACTCTGACAAAATACATCATCCAGTACCAACTGGATGATGCTGACCAACAGTTGCCTTTGTTAGGTAAACAGAGCCTCTCCCCAAATTCAAAGTAACTTGAATCCTTCTCCCAGCACTGAAAAATTCAAGCCAGCTTGAATTATGGTACTTCTCCCAGAGCAGTAATATTTATAGCACAGAAGTAACAAATGCCTGCTCTGTTTAAGCAGGAGGAGCACACTCACCCAACCACCACATGGGGATACTTCATCCTAAACCAGGCTGCAAGCATTCCTCCATAAGACCCTCCAATAGCTATGACTGGACTGTGCTTGGCTCCTGCAATGGTTGTCTTTAAGTACTCGACAAGTACTGCAAAGTCTGCCAGAGCTTGTTCTGATGTCAGGTAATTGAGATGCTTGGAATCCTGAGAGAAAGAAGGCAGGTTATGGACAGCACGAGTGATTTCCAGCAATAGTCTTTCTATTTCCCACAGCAGCTACAGCTAAAATCAGGTCTACAGTTAAAATCACAAGTCTAAATCTGTGCCTGAGAACAAATGAAATATTCTTTGCAGGTGTCCCTTGAAGCACTAAAAAAAACCTTCTAGTTTGGTTTTATTTTTTAACCCTAGAATTGATAGCTACAAAAGAGTCATATATTACTCAAGTTAACACTAATGCCCTGGCAAGAATTAAAATATGCAGAATTATGTTTGTATGGAATACATTTATTAGGAAAACAAAAGATGACACTCACACTGAAAGACTCATTCCCAAAGGGCAAAGATTCTCCATAATATCGATGTTCAGCAAATACCAACATGGCATTAAGCTCTTCAGCCACATCCCACATAAAACCCTGGTTTGAGAAAAACAGACACAGAAAATAATTGATTCAACTTCTTTAGAAGTCTCTAGTTTCAGTCTAGTGTATTCCAATTTTTTGATTAGAAAGATATCACTATCAAAATGCCACTAGAAAGATAGAGTGCAATTTGGTTTTAAGGTATCATTTAAGTAAGAAAACACAAAACAGGTATCAACCCAGGGAAGCTGATATATACAAAGACAGTATGTATAGTTCAACGCTGCAAAATATTAAGTATCCTTGTTTTGTGACTACACAAAGGAAATTTAACAGAACTCCTATGGCACAAGTCTAACACACAGGAAATAAAAAAGGCTACAGGAGAAAAGCATGCATTTGACCTCGGACTACATTACAGAAAACACAAAACTTGTTTGGCAATAAACAATAATTAGAGTATTGCAATACAGTTATTTTCAACCAATAAATAAGTACAACTTGTCATTACTTGTTGATAAGAGTTTGTTACCACCAGGTATGAGAAGAAGCAGACAGAGATCACTGGCTGGCAGCACAAAGCATGCAAGCAGTCCTTGAGTTCAGCGCATGCCACCTCCTGTTGTGTTACTGGACTTTGTTTTGAAATGGCTGAAAAATACCCACACACTCCTTTCTGCATTTTTATCAGTCAGGGAAGTAAAAACTTCCACAGGTACTGTAGAGAAAAGAATTATCTGGCTCTGATTTCCCATTATCTTCATGTTTTCCTTAATACAGAAACACAAATCCAAACATGAAAACCCTCCATTTTACTTGGGGACTCTAAAGTACTAGGATAAATTTAATTTGGTCCAAATTTCTGAACTGTTAGCTCAGGGCAACTATGGTGTTTCCTCTAGAAATTTTCTTCACACCTCCAGGAATTTAATACAAATGTATCCATTCTTTGGTTTGTTTGGGCTCCAAATAGGACCCTGAACCCCCTTAAACTTTTTCTGTGCTTTTGTTGAGCTTCCTCTTCCTCCTATAACAATCACAGCAATCATGACACACTTATCCTTCACCGACCTTCTGTGACTGTCTTCTTGCTCCTCCTCACTTTTTCAGTATGCCATTACTGGCAGGCAGGACTGCAATCCCACTGTTTCCCACCTACCGTGTTGTTGCAGAACCACTCGATGTCTCCTTCATTGCCTGTATAAAACAGAATTGGTCCACTGTCCTTCTTCCAGTACTGATCGGCTACCAGGTACCTCTGCTGGAATGTACGATTTTCATCAAATCCAAAGTGATCAATCTGTAAGAACAAGCGTCAGCAACATGGTCAGATAGCTAGAATTGATCTTACAGCCCACTGGGAGTGCTGATAGTTACTTAACAGATAAAATCCATGTCATTAAATTAATTTATATTCCTAATTCATCAAATTATTTCTGCCTTGTGAAAAAAAAAATAGTCAAAATTACAGGTGTATATACTAAAGGAGAAATTTTCAGGCATTAAGAAAAAAAATCCATGCCCCTTTTATAGCATCCTACTGAACAGATATTCTAAATAGATTTAGGAAGTCAGAAAAATCTGCTGAGAGGTCACAAAGTACCTCATGCAATAAAACTGTATCAACAAGTAAAAGGAGTCATCACAGGATCTTTTGAGTCTCAGGAAAACCTTACTAGCCTAGTTATTAAAAAAACCCAGCAAACTAAACAAAAAAGAACTCCAAAACCAAACCAAACAAAAATCCCACCTCTTCTTTCTCTCCTCCTTCTGGCATAAGAATTAAATTTAAACAGATTCTTGTCAGAAAGTGGGGTTTTATTGTTTACCACTGCACTACAAATATTGCCAGCCTATACATCATACCCCCTAACCCAAACCCCACAGTGTTAGATTTATTCTCTCATTAGAAATTCAATTCCTAAGGTCATTTTTTTCCAGCTTTTACTCACACTGCTTTGTATTCACCATCCACCTCAACCCTTTCCCTAGAATTCATCCACACTCAAAAGTTGTGATTTTACAAGTAACTCCCTGCATAGGCATAATCTAATTCTGGAATACACATACAGGCTTTTACTATGAAATATTAAAAAAAAAATATCAAACCAAACCACAAAATTACACCAGAAGACCCATCCCACTTAATTACCATGTATTCACAATTCTTTACTATTTTTATTCATCAGCTGAAGATGATCTGTAGCTTCCCAATTTTGACTTTTATCAGCGCATCAATCCACCTTTTCCTGTTCCCGCTGGTGGTAACAGCCTGACATCTGCTGGCTTGAGGATCTCTGCTCACCCATCCATCTGCCTTCACACCCAAACTCTGCCATACCTCTCAGATGCTACAGGAAACAAACTTTCACATTCCCTGTTTTGGGAACATCTGGAAGCTGAAGTTGAAGAGCAGCAGATTGCACCCAAATCCAAGCACTTGCTAGGCAGATTCCTTTAGGCAGCTCAGAAAAGCCTAACACTTGACCTGCAGGATCCAGCTACTCCACAGCAGGTACTGGTATTTGCTTTGGGTCAAAGAGAGCACAGGAACTGATTTCAGATGTACAGTCTGCTGCAAAATGTCTTTTCTGAACTCCCTTAGGGGTTACTCACTCTTGGACTCGAGTGGGAGGATGTGTGTGCTGCAGCTCACTGCTACAACAGCAGGAGCAGATGGAGGTGCATGGTGTGCACAGACAAGGTTGACAAAGTCTTTGCCTTCAATAAGTAACTTCAGTGACTGCTTCCAGACCCAAATAAACCTATTTTATGTACTTTCACAGTTTTCCTCAGGGAGGCCATTTGCTCCTTACTCATAAGTACACGAGGATGCTATCATGTGCATATTTAAGGGCTCTTTCACTGAACTTCAGTACTGCCAACACACACTGGGCTTGTTTCACACTGACAACTCACCTGCACAGCTATTAATTTTAGTTTCACCTATTAAGAGTGATTAAATGCAGAAAGGCAGAACAAGGTCAGCAGCTGAAAAAGTCTCTGGTCATAAGACCTTTGGACAATTAAAGAGAACAATCAGTTAAGGCACATCTAAAAAGTCACTGCATAGTTTGATAAACTCCAACACTGTTAGAAAGTACAACTAACACATCTTTTGTTCTATGTCTGTTTGTAAATGGGAGAAATTCTTTTTCTATTTAAAATTTCTTGTTAGGCTGCTTGACAGAGATAGGAAAAACAAGCCCATGTGTCCGCTTGCCTTTTATGCAATCATCTAAAATTAAATATTTAGATTTAGAACTTGATTCTGCATCCTTCCTGCTTGAAGCCAGAGTGCCAGCTAGAGGACTACATCCCAAAAAGTATTCAACTTTCCTAACTACAAAGATATATACCAGTGCAGGCAACTTAACATGCAACAAACAAAAAAGAGTGCAGAGGAAAAGCCAAAGCAAAAAACCAAAAAAAACCCCAAGCAAACAAAAAAAAGAGAAACTTTTTGATACCAGGCTGATCCTATCCAATGGGGTATTGTAGAAAAAAGATTCTAAAGCCCATCTTACTGTTCCTATTTCACAGGAGCTAGAAAATTAGGAGAGCGATACTCCAACATGCACATCTTTTCCCAAATTATGGCTAGTTTTCTTTAGAGATGTGATTTACTGGAGTTTTCCTCTGATGTCATCTGCAAATCTACTTCTTCAACACAAACCACAAAATTACAATGCTCTAGTGAGTCTGTCTTTCAAAACCAAGAGGGAGAAAAATACAGGAATTTAAGTTCTCTTTTGGTGATTTTAGTAACCATGTTGATCAAAGAGTCATGATACTCTGTCTTTACTCTGACATGCTGTACACTCCCTCACTGCCATCAACCATGTCATTCTTTCCCATTCCTCCCTCAATCTGTAGAAATTTGATACTCCCACAACAGCTAAATTGCCTCTGTTCATCATACTCACAGAACATCCAACCGTGGACACATGTAAGATCCCAGGCAGAACAAACACAAATCCAGACTTCTCCAGGAAAAAAAAAGAAAAAAAAAAGAAAGAAAGAAAGAAAAAAAAAAACCACAAAAAACCCCCAAAAAACCCCACAAGTAGGTATTACTCAGCTTAAAAGCAGAAAACCCCTTTAGTTCTAGATGATGGAGCTTCATACCTTGTAGTAGCTTGTCTTTGCAAGGGTAAGGCATACAACATGAGTAAAAAAAATCCAAACCAAACCAAAACCTAATGTTTGTAAGGCAGTCGGAAAATAAAGAGTCATGAATGCTGGTTATTGCCACGAAATTCAAAGAAATTCTAAATCCAGAACATCAAAACATGGTGTGGAGGTATCCCAAGGAGTATCTTCTCACAAGAATAAAAACTGTGTTAAAATTTGTCAAGCCAGAGGGAAGAAGCCCAAGAATCAACATAAAATTGAGGTTTGGACACACAGAGAAAGCTGCAGTTGAGGAACAGCAGATGGAGCTGTTGTGTAGCCAAAGTGTGCAGCAGGAGTGTGCAGGGCTGGGCACAGGGTGCACAAGGGTCTCTCATTCAAACAATTGCTTTATCTCACCATTCTTTATAGAACAGGCATGCAAACAGGTAATAAATCCCAGCCACTGTGTGATGCCTACTGTAGCACTCAAATCAACCAGGTATTTTTATAGCTTTTTTTTCTTAAGCAGATGTCATTAAAAAGTTGAACCAGAAAGGTTTTTCACCCACTCTTACACAAATGAAGTAAGATAAAAGCAATGACTTTTAGAAACAGACTGAAACAGCAAAAAGGAAAAAAAATCTGTTTAGTACACATTTTAAATACCTTAACTGCTGGTTAAAACAATGGTAATGGTATACCAGCAGATACGTGGTTTTTCCAATTAAAATTTTCATAATTACAACTGTGTCCAGGATGCCAGCAGTAAGTACAAGGTCCTGAGCAATCCTAAACAATTTTTAAATTGGCCCCACTTAGTGTGGAGGTTTGAAGAGATGATGGCATAGTTCACTTCTAAAACTAAACTATTCTAGAATTAATGCAAACCAGTTACTCAGCCCAAAGTTCTAAGCTTCTGTAAACAGGACTATGTGGAAAGTTTGATAAAAAATAACAACACAGTCATCATCAATGATGCAATAGAAATGTTTTACAGATGAAAGTATGATCTACTGACACAAGAACAATCATTCTGATACTAATAAGAGGAAGGATAAAATTAGAAAAAGCAGCACTGAAACTCATAAGTTATGAATAAATTTTTAAGAGAAATTCTTGCCAGCTGAGGCAGGCAGGAGGGCAAAGCGAACACTTAAATTTCAGTTCCACAAAAAAAAACCTTTGTGAACACTGCTCAATTAAGAAAGCCTCGTATTTTCCTGCACACCTTTGAGTCCAAAGACTCACAAAGCATTTGGGGAAAATAAAAGCAAACATACAGCAGAGGGCTTGGAGGCAGGCAGCTCTGATGGAAGACTGTAGGCACTACCCAAGGCAGGGCTGCTGAGAACTGCACTCCCTGAGCTGATGACAAACATCAGTGGGCAGCACAAGGCATTGAGCCCATGAGGATGATGAGAGAACCAGACTGAAGGCTCAAGTCAGCAGCTTTGATCCTTCAGCTTAGAGAAACCTTCTACAGAGAAGTGCAGCTCATCAGCTCAAGGTGAGGCGCCTTCCCCAGACTGGTTTACTGAACAAACTCACACTGGGAGGAACGGCCAAACCCCACCCTGGTGCCTTCTGTTTGAACTACAGAGCACCCTTCTGTATCTTTATAAGTGCACATGTACCACGTGCCTTTGTTAAACTCTCAACGTTTATTTATCTCAAGGTGGGTTTTTTGCAATGTGCTTTTTTGCTATTTTAAAAGTCCATTTAAAATAAAACAAGCCACTCTGCCACACATCTCCCCTGGGGAGGAGACAAAAAAGGCTCAACAGACGTTAGTTATTGTACAGATGTTAGTCTGCTTAATGTACTTCTGGAAGTATTCAGGAACTCAGGCAATGAGTAGAGTACAAAGACAAAACAGGACATGTGGGCTAAAACCCACTTCCTTCTCAGCAGCACCTTAAGGTAATCAGTAACTACAGAGACAGGGCAGCAAAGCTAAGCCTTTACCAAAAAAGACTATAATTCACAGGGCAGTTTTTAACCAAAAGCATCTAATAGCATATGAGGTGGTAAATCAACACCTGATGGTTTTATGCTTTCGGGTTTCTGGCAAGATTGTGAGCATCTGAAAGCTTTTCTGTGATGCCTTGAATTTCAATCCTCTATGTGATAGCTTTGTTTTCCCAAATTGGATAGTCCATGTGAAATCAAGACAGTTCTTTTACTGGTGAGAAGCCAGGGGATTTTAAGTTGTGCTTTACTCTCCACATGTCCATGGAGCTGTTTTGAGGGCTCATCCTGTCTGAGTTATTTCCTGAGGACAGGAAGATACAGGATAGCCTGAGGATATCCTCCTGTGTGAACAGCAGTGTAGACCTTAGCTTCCTTGGGATTTCACTGATGTGTTTCTATTCCTGCTTTTACTCCTGATGGGCTGTGAGGGACTCCAGTCAGCTGGCCCTATTAGTTTTGTTTCCTCTTATAACTTTTGCTTCCCCTATTTAAATTCGAAGTTCATTAGGGCAGGGACTTTCTTGTCATGCCTGTGTAACAAAGGAGGGGGGGGTGGGGACAGATTTTGTTGAGCCTGCCAGGATTGAGGTTTCATCCCACCAGTAACTGCTAAGATTCTCTGTTTGTCCCTGCTCAGTGCAGGAAAGGGAGGGGAAAAAAAAAAAAAGACAAAAAAAAGTCAAGCTTAGCTTTGTTTCATATTTTGAATTTTAAATGCAAGGACTGAGGTGTTTCCTTGCTTTCAAGGCTGATAGTTGTGCAAGGAACAGCAGAGACTGAACATTTGCACCCCTCTGTTGAAATGCACAATCATTTGCTGCTCTGTGGAAGAGCAGGGAGACGTAAACTGCACCTTTTTCCATCAGGCTGTGTAACCCACTATCTGGAAAGTCTCAGACATAAAGAACACCAGGAATTTAAGAGATAGGATCATAGCTTAGAATAACAGAACTGCTTAGGCTGGAAAAACACCTTTAAGACTGAGTCCAACCATTAACCCAGCACTGACAAGCCCACCCCTAAACACATCCCCAAGAACCACAGCCACACAGATTTTGAACATTTCCAGAGATGGCAATTCCACCACTTCCCTGGGCATCGTGTTGCAGTGCCTGACAAGCCTTTCAGTGAAGATTTCCTGCTATCCAGTCTAAACCTCCCCTGTTGCAACTTGAGGCCCATTTCTTCTCATTCTATTGCTTGTTACTGGAGACAGAAACCCATCTTCCCTCAATCTCCTTGCACAAAGTTGTAGAGAACATTAAGGTCTCTCTTCAGCCTCCCTCTCACCAGACTAAACACCCCCAGCTCCCTCAGCCAGCCCTCCTCAGTTTTGTGCTCCAGACCCTTCCCCAGCTCTGCTGCCCTTCTCTGGACACACTCCAGCCCCTCAATGTCCTTCTTGTAGTGAGGGGCCCAGAACTGAACACAGGATTTGAGGTGTGGCCTCACCAGTGCCCAGTACAGGGGACAATCACCCTGGTCCTGCTGGCCATGACATTGCTGATCCAGGCCAGGATGCCATTGGCCTTCCTGGCCACCTGGGCACACGCTGGCTCATGTTCAGCTGCTGTCAGCCAGCACTGCCAGATCCTTTTTCCCTGGGCAGCTTTCCAGCCATTCTTCCCCAAGGCTGTAGCACTGCCTGGGGTCGTTGTGACCCAAGAGCAGGATTGAGCACTTTGCCTTGTTGAACCTCGCACAACTGGCTTCAGACAATGGATTCAGCCTGTCCAGATCCCTCTGCTGGGCCTTCCTGCCCTCCAGAAGACCAGCAGCTCGATTTAACCCCACTCACCACCACTCTCTGGGCTTAGCCATCCAGCCAGTTTTCCACCCAGCAAAGGGCGTGCTCATCCAAGCCAAGACTGACTCTGTCATTGTCATTTTCTACAAGCTCCGTCATTCAGAGGTTTTGCTCACCAGATTTAATTTCATTTGTTAACCCATCACATTTACCAAACCATATGGATAACAACATGCTTTTTGACTATTTATAGTTTCCACTTTCTATTCAACTACTGAGATGGTCTAGGGTAACTGTTATCAAGTTTTCCTTGACTATAATGAGCTTCCAGCCAAATATGCCCCCAAAGCAAATGCAGGCTTAGGATCCTTGTAATAGAAAGACTCTATCATTGCAACTGTGTCCTTGAGAGTACACTGGCCTTTGACAACACACATGGGTTAGTGATAACCCTGGCAGTGCTACATTCCAGATGGACCTGATGATCTTAAACGTCTTTTCCAGCCTAAATGTGTTTATGATTCTACACTTCATGTATCTTTCTGAAGCTTCTCTTATGATGCAGAAATCACAGCACCTGCTCTTGTGATGCTGTTTAAGGAAGTCGGATTTGTAGCATTGATTTATCTCTTTAGTAATTAAAAGACATGAACAAGGAAAACTTCAGACAGGAACTCTACCCCTGCCCTGAGTCACACAGTTTGGACAGGCACTTGAAAAGACCAAAGAAAATTTAAACAGCTACAGGATATGCTGTAGGAAAGCACCAGGCTACTCAGGTCAGCCCTTGTTAGAAACAAACAGTACATGATGAAAGGTTATTTTTATGTCGGAAGCCCAACCAGCTAATGAGAACACAAACAAATTGGTTTCAACTTCCACAAACCATTAATAGTTTTGTGCTGCAATTGAACCTCCAACCTTTACCATGTAAAAATGAAGTCCATAAACACATTTAGGCTTTAAAATCCTCCAGCAGACAGTGAAGATGCTGTTCTCTGTTAAAACTCCTCCATTTGAAAGGAGAAGTACTACAGGCACTCTCAACATTTTCTGTCCCAGACTTGAGAGTCACAAAGCTCCAACACAAGGGGAAGAATGGGTGACCAAGGCAGGAATCTCTTCAATCAGCTTCACTGATTTCAGCTGTCACTCCTTAACCAGCCTCCATTCCCCTGCCACCTAGTTCTTTTCAGAGCAATGGAGAGGCTTGTGCTGCTCAGACTACACCAGCTACACAACTCTGCAGCTAACTGCTATGGCAGTAAACACCCCAAATGTTCACATCATTGATTTGATTCAAGGTATTATTTTCCTGGTGAAATTCTTCCACAGGACAAGGGATGAGGCAAGGCATGGGGAACAACCAGCTCAGAGCCCTACTTCACAAGGTGTGATTTCTCAAGGCTGAAAAAAGCATAAAGATGCACTACACCAGCAAGAACAAAGTTACCCTTCTGCAACGTCTCTCAGACCCCTAACAGGCTAAGGCCACTAATTTTTTCCATGTGCCTTCCAGATTGAATTACAAATCCATCACATTCAGAGGATTAACTTCAGAGGAGAGGAAAAAATTGAATGTGAAATGTCAATATGTCACAGATTAAGCAGCATAAAAGCATTCCAGGTTTTTTTAGGAGTGACCTAAGGTTCTGTGAAGGACTAATTGCTTAAGCAAAAGAATTTGCAAAGTTTCATCTTTTCTAATGAACATGGTTCTCATTTGAAAGACTTCCTCAATTTTTCCTTTTTTTTGTATAAAGACACAGGGAATAAAAGCATTTCAGATCCAAGATAATATTTTTATTTAGTCAAATTAAATATTTAAAACAGCCCTACCCCTACCCCAAAAAGGTCTAGAACTGTCTACTTTGCTAAGCATTTTTAGAAGGTTTAGTCCAGATTGCAATTGTTTTATTACCCGGGTTTTAACAACTACAAATAAATTTGCTTTATCGTTCTCCCAGACATAGTTCAACCACTATTATTTGTATTATATTTTCTGTTGCTAATCCTAGAAAAGAGGATCCAAGGAAGTAGAGATGAACAATGGCAGCAAACAGGAAAACTGTCCTGTCATCTATCCAGATAATCTTCTAATTAGGCAGAGCACAGGCTAAATGACAAAAGCTCAGTGCAGGGATGGCAATTTGCCAGTATTAAAAGGCTGTCTTTCACATGTGCCACTGTGGATCATGCATTTAGTAGCCACCAATTCTGATCAGCACTGAGGTGGGGGGAGAGAAAATTTCACAAAACAAAGCAGGAAAGCAGAAAAGCAGCAATTACTTCTACAGCCCTGATGCAATAGCAAAAATACCACGTGGCGACTGCTACTTTGGCAAGTTTGCAACACCAAGGAACAACTTCTGCTTGCAGGGCTGCAAGATGTTGGTAGACAGGATGATGGGGAAACCAGCAGCATCCAAGGAAATATCATCTGTGGCTCCCTGCACCACCAAGTGTGTCCATACTGGTAATCAGAGGGAAAGGACATCACACGGTATCACGGCTCCATGGTATCCCATGCAGGTAGGCTTTTCAGTGAGCCATCTCCTCTACAGGAAAGAGACATCTCAAATTTCACTCTACAAGCACCTTTTCCAGCTAATCTTCACATAACCACTTTGGCTTCAAGCCTGACACAAGGGTGAACTTGTCCATAAGCTCTGTATCTTGGCTGCAGATGTGAATAATGGAAAAAGCTGTTAAATCAATTTAAAGTTAGAAACAACAGCCCACAAGGATCAGAAGTTTTGTTCTTTGCTCACTGTGTGTGTTTAGAGAACAATAACCATGCACAGCACACCTGACAGCAGCATTATAACAGCACCAAATATCAAAACATACTACATGCATACTAGAGTTGAACGAAAGCATGAGACAGAAACTAGAAATTTAAAATAAAAAAAAAGAAAATTATCCCATTACACCACAGGCAAAGGGTATCTACTGACTGTGCTTAAAAAAAATGCAATTCCCATTCTTCTGTGTATGTTTAATTCTCTGAATTGACATACCTGGAAAACAAAGAAATTAACCATTTTGCAAGTAAGACAGCCCAGTACAGCCTGGTTTACCCCACTAAATTTCTTATAAGCTTCACTGCTTTAGATATAAAATCCAAATATTACAGGATGTTTGAAATAAAGGTATTTGGTTTTTGAACGCTTAAAATGAAATAATCAAGTTTGACTTCTGGTATCTCACCAACTTGGCAAAATGCTACAAATTATCGGCACGATCTACAACAACTTCTTACTCTGATGGCTGGTCTTGATCTCCCCAAAGTCAGATGAAGACATAGATACAGAACTCATTAGCATAAAATTTAATTTTGAACTTAATTTTCCTCCATATCTCCCCACAAAAAAAAAACAAAACAAAACAAAAAACCACACAGCTCTAAGACTCTGCTTCGACTTGCAGAATCTCATGGTACAAGCCAAATTCAATTGAGGTAACAGGAGTTCTCATGCACATCTGGCTTGGGAAAGGTTTGCTACTTCAGCCATAGGTAGTTCTCCTTATTGTTTTGTTCTTTAGACTTTCTTTAATTTAGACAGTCTATCAGTGGCCTAGTAGAGCTTTTAACGATTAAAGCTAGTGAGACATGCTCATTTTCAGTGAGGGAGTAGTGATCATTGATGTTTTTTGACTCACTAGTATTAACTGCTCACTTGAAGGAAGAGGCTGCAAGTTGTGAGGAAATTGTTTCCTGATTAATTTGAGAAGCTGATGTCTGCATGGTGACCCCACAGATAAGTAGTGCATAAAAATAAAATTTCACTGACAAGCTTTAACAAGTACTTCCCCGTTTTCCTGTTCACTGAGTAAGAGCTATTGTTCCAGGTTTATAGCTTACAGTTCCCATTTTAAATCATGCTATGAAATCACAGAGTAAGAGCTGCCAAGTACTCCTGTACTACTTGATGAGTAAAACACATATTCCAAGTAATTCACCTCAGAGACAAACATCAGCATCACTTCTTCTCTAAACACCAGCATAACTTTTAATTGGTACCAAGGGGCTCTGTAAAAAGCACTTTGTTTTTTCCTTCACCAGAAGCCAAAAGTGCTATTGTATTATGGTGCCAGGCATGAAAAACAAACCCATCGTAACCACTCCCGACATCTGTTACTATTCTGAGACACCAACCTGAGTCACAATAAGATGCTAACCACAATTAAAAATTATAACCTCAACCCATCTCAGTGTCCTCCTAAGCAAGTTTTAGACCTATGATTGAAAACTACTTCATTAGGTTTAAAAAACATTTCTATCCGTTCTAATGTTCACATTTTCAATCAGGGCTTTTATTTTCTATACTTCAGAATTTCTGTCTGTAATAAAAAACAGGGTATTAAAGACCCCTGATAAAGCCACAAAGGATCACATTGCATTACTTTTCAAACTTCATCACTTTGAAGCTTCAACATATCTTCCTTTTATATACACACAATATGAAGTGTGGATGCATTTCAGAGCACATATTAGTTCAAAAGACAATCTGATTGAAGGACCAGGCTCAGTAAGTTGCTGAACAAAAATTAATTTGTACTTGTTACATTGGTTTTCAGACAAATTCACAGCAGTTCACAAACTGTGATTGAGGTGAAGCCATCAATCATCAAATTGAGTGAAGAGACACCATGTCCACTCTCCTTTCTAAGATTAGTTTATCACTGAGAAGCCTTCAAATATCAGCAATTTTAAGGCATCATGCTCCCAACAGTACTGCATATAAAGCACCACAAGTCCTCAGGCTGTGGTTTTTGCAAAACTGGTATGTGTGCCAAAGAAAGAGATGTAAAGGTACAAGACAAGGCTCCCCAAAAGTCAGAACTGACTGACTCCAGACCCTCCTCAGTATGCTGTCAGGTTATTTCTGCAAGGGTAAAGAGAACTGGATGGATCTTGGATGTCTCAGCAAATCATTCCAATGAATTTGAACTGTGGTCACAGACCCAGCTGCAAACAAAGCAGCCATCCCAACAGTGGTGATCCTGATACAGCTCTATACAGTCTACACTTCATTCTCTCTGTGAAGTTCCATTTTGGATGCATTAATTTAACACACAAATCACAACCAACTTTGTAGCAGGCAAACAAATTACCACATACTTGCCTACAAAAGTCACATTAGTACACCAGAAAAGCTATAAAGAAGATAATCATCCCCTAAACAGACAAAATTTGTTGAAGATGTGGCTGATGGCAGTTTCTCCTTCAAGGGCCATCTCCTCTTCTAGGTCTGCATGAGGTACCTTTTTACTGGGGTAATGTCACTCATACATAGAAGGAGTAGAGGGCTGAAATACATCAGTTACTTTTGAAGGGAGAGGACAAGAAAAAAAAAAAATCACACCTCCAAGCCAAAATAATAAAAGTTATTAAATACATACACAGATCAGCAAACAAGGTAAGATCACACTGACACAGGCACTGCTTGACTGATTTCTCAATGTTCCAGACTTTAGCCCCATCATCACAGATGTCTGACACTTAAAGTGGTAAACAGGAGGAAGTTTAATGCAATGAGCATTGAGCTTAACTCTGACCCTGTTATTTCCCCATTTTTATGAAAACAGACTTAAATGTCATTGACTCACAGTAAAAGTTGACACTAGACCCTCAAACAATGTTAGCCCCATCATCACAGATGTCTGACACTTAAAGTGGTAAACAGGAGGAAGTTTAATGCAATGAGCATTGAGCTTAACTCTGACCCTGTTATTTCCCCATTTTTATGAAAACAGACTTAAATGTCATTGACTCACAGTAAAAGTTGACACTAGACCCTCAAACAATGTTACATGTGTATAGACTGCATGCATGCACATTCCGAAGTTCAGCAGTAATAAATTATTCACAGTGATCAAGAAGTAACTTTTTAGGCAACAAATCATGTAAGGAATCTATTTACCCTTTCAAAGTTTTCTTCTGTAGAAGTATCAAGTATTTAAAGACTATTTTAAAGTATTTTTAATATTAATAGGTGTAAAATAATTTCCTTTGTGACAGCATAGTATTTTGCCATATTATGAAGCATTTTTTTATATTGAATGCTTTTAGATAAATTATTTCCATTTGTGATGAAAATCACCAAAGAGAGAAACAAGAATCAAAACAGGAACCTTAGCTAAGAAGAAAGACTTGGCAGCAAGGAACCCAAGCAGGTAATTCATGTCCTAAGAAATATAATGTAAGTAATTACACTTCAACAATCCTGAGAGGTGGCAAAGTATCACCACACCTTATTTAACATGTTAATCATAGCTTTTATGTTGCACTACAGAATAATAATGCAATTACAAATTCCCAGACAACAGCACTGAGTGCATGCTTTATCAGGGCTGAATGCTATCAGTTCTACACACTGCGCTACTGATAGTGTGTCCTATGCTCTCTCTGTGTGATTAGACCTCTCGTGCTACCACTGTATCTTTCAAGTGCCATGCAGCAGAACTCAAATCTTTGATGAACACACCTCTCACACTCTGTTCAACAACATTAGTAAGTCTTTGGACAAGGAAAAGCAAGGATTTCCAGGCCGGTGAACAGATTCCCTCTTTCCTGCAGCAGCCACTCTCAGCCAACAGGATTTTGCTTGAAGCATGAGAGGAAGAGACAGAAAGATGAACAAGATGTGGCATCAATATTTACAATAGGTTGTTACTGTGACTCTTCCCTCCCGTCTCTCAATACCTATCTACATCCCAAAATTCACAGGTCTCAACCACGCCACAGCTCTGCGGGCAGCTGGATGGCACCCGGGCTGAGGAGAACAACCAGGTGACACCACAGCCCCGGGAGGAGACCAGGACAGAGGTGTAACACATGGTGACAAAGGGTGGCTCAGAGCACAGCACAGAATTAGTATCACTGATACTACGACAGCAATGTGCAACAACCAGTGTGCCACAACAATTAGGGTTAATTACACCACTGCTGCAGGACTGATATCCTGGCCAACGCTGGCCACACACTGCAGAAGCTGCCTGCAGTATGCTCACAATACAAGCTCCAGGGCTGTTAGAGGAGTCAATGCAGGGACACAAATCTCAAATCATCACCCGAGTGAATGTGAGGCAGAGATGTTGTCAAGACATGGGATTTCCATGATTTATGCACGGAGATCCCTGGAGCAGGAGCATTCCCAAACCATTAACACTATCTGTGGAAGACTATAATCTCAGTGGATGGATTTCTCACTAAAATAATTCCAAATCTATCTTCCACCTCAAATGACAGGGATCTTGAGCCTAAAATTATTCCATAGTTTTTTTGTATAATCTTCCAAAGATTATCTGTTTTCTTTACATCTGTTCTCTCTGTGAGTGTAATCTTCCCATTTTGCTCACTCCACCATAACTTCACCTGTACAAAGCGGAAACAGAAGATATAACAGGACCCACATATCATCCAAGATGCCCAGCCATAAGTTGCACCAAGAGACATTTAGATAAGATATTTAAAAAAAAAAAAATTTCACTGACAGAGTTATCAAGCATTGGAACAGGCATCCCAGAGAAGTGGTTGAATCAACAACCCCGGAGATTTTTAAAAGAGGTGTAGACATGGCATTTGGGGACATTGTTTAGTGGTGCATTTGGCAGTACTGGGTTAATGGATGATCTGAAAGGTCTTTTCCAACCTAAATTATTCTATTCTATAATTCTATTCAACCTAAACTATTCTATTCTTATTATTCTATTCTAAATTTTAAAACTTCTCCTTCCCACCACTCCCTGTGCAGACCAGGGCATGAAATTCAGACGCATAATACAAGCCTGATCCTGAACAAACTAAGAGAGTACTAGGAAAACATCCTCCTCCCTTACTATGCCTCCCAGTAAAAAGAACCATTTCTCCCCTAGGAAACCCAGAACAGGGGACGCTGCAGACACTGCAGGAATGACTGTTTTTATGAAACCTATGAACAAGGTGGGTTTCAAGTTTGATTCAAGGAAACCACACCAACACTTAAAGGCAACACTGCAGAGCCCTCTATTCTATCCACATGCCATGGATTTCACCAACGAACTGCTGGAGGAGACAGGATGATAAAGCTCAAGTTAGTAATAGAAATCTGTTCCATGTTCCATTTTTGCCTTTTTTTCTAACATGGAAATGAAACTCGAGAGAATTTTACTAAGGAGGTAATATAGAAGTGGATCTTTATTGAAGGCTTCCAGAGGCAGTTATGGAAAGATGTCCACAAAAGCTGAGCTCCACAGGGGTGAGTAGATTTTTATAGGTTTTTGGACATCAGTATAATTGATAAAAAGCACCAATTACGAGGACAAGTGGCGACACAATTCCCCCCCCAGGTCAAGCCCCTTCTCTGGAAGCCTCCCCTTTGGTACTAGCTGTACTCCGTCCATGAAATGTATCTCAAGGATCTGTTCGCAACCTTGGCTCCCAGAAAGAACCAAGATAGGAGAGGGGCCTTGTGCCCCCTGGGGCTGGGAGCTCTGGAATTTGTTTTGTCTTTTTGCCTAGGGAAAGGCCATGGAAAATCACTGAGAAAACTAGCTACTAACACAACTGGCTACAGAGCCACAAATACATGTGCGAAGAATACGGAGAACGTATAAAAGAAAAAAAAAAAGGTAAAAACTAAATGGATAAACACCATCCAGGGGAAAGTCCCACAGCTCATGGCTGTGGGGAAGGGGGAATTAGACGGATCTTTACGGTCCCTCCCAACCCAAACCATTTNGGCTGTTTGCTCGCGCGCCCCTTCACGATTGGCCGAGGCGGCTTCCATAGGTGTTTCGGCCGCGCGGCCTCCCGCGGGGGAGGCAGCGATTGGCTGCCCCGAAGCACGTGACCCGCCCGTCTCGCCTCTCCGCGCCGTGCGGGGGCGCGGCCGACGTTCTCGCTTTGTGATTGGGCGAGATGGGCCGCTCTCCCCCCACGGAGTGCGTCGCGATTGGCTGAGCACCGCCTCGTCCCGCCCCCGTGGCGGCCCTCAGCAGCCGCGCTTCCGCCCTTCCGCTCTGCCCTCAGGGGAGCCCCCGCTGCTCCCCCGGCCCGGCCCGGCCCGGCCCGGCCCGGCGGCTCCGAGCGCAGCCCGTGCCCGGGTGAGTCCAACCGGACCGGCCGATCGCTGTCGGCCTCGGGGAGGCTGAGGGGTGCAAACAGGAGATGTGTTAACGTGCTTTGGTTTTCCTTAGGGAGAGAGCGAGGCAGCGGGATCACCAGAGGGCACCAGGGGCCGCGCTGGCAGCCGCAGCTGCAGGGCTCCGATTGCCCGGCCGGGCGCTGAGGTTTGCGTTGTTTTGGTTTGTTACAAAAAGTCCGAGTAAAACAGATCTGTTGGTGCCGACCTCTTTCAGTCTGCGTGCCGGCAGTGAGTGCTGTATTTCTTCCAAAGGGGAATAGAGGTGGAGATCTTGAGGCTGTTTGCTCTGGACAGAACCTGTGTGAGCACTTACACGCCGTGCTTTATCTCCCGTATTTCAGCTTAGTACTTCGGCGTTCTCTGTTTTCTGGGGTGTGCGTTAGTGATTTTTTTGGTTTTGTTGTGTGTTTTTAAATGTCTCGTAAAAGTGCAGGTAACAAGAACTATGTAAACTTTGTTTCTGGAGTTCTGAGTTGAAAACAGGTGGGAATGAAGCACCTGCTGGTTTCTCCAAGCCCACTTTTTGGGGCAATAAAAAAATCAGACTTAACTTTNGCAACCGCTGTTCGCAAGTACGGTCTGCGGAGCGCAGCCCCTCGTGCTGACACGGGCGCGGCGTGTGCGGGAATACGGACACAAAAGAGAGCAGATCCCCCGACACCTTAAACACCTGCACTTAACCGGAATACTCACGGCTTGGAACGTTTTACCAAAGAGAACCGGCATGCAGCGCTTTTTTTAAAAGCCTGCGAGTAGTCGCGTCCCGCCTGCGGCTCGAGTGAGGCTAGTGACAGGGGAAAGTGCCCCCGAGCTCCCCAAGGAACCTCCCTCCCCTCACAACCGGCTCCCACCTGCTGGCTCAGGTAGCGCGTCAGGTAGGGGCCGACAGGCAGCGGGGCGCTCCGGCGGCGGCGGAGCGGGGCGGGCAGGGCGCCGGCCGCGCCGAGGAGCGGCAGGAGCAGGAGGAGCCGCAGCATCGCCGCGGGCGGCGGGAGCGGCGGGAGCGGGAGGAGGAGANCTCCGAGCGCAGCCCGTGCCCGGGTGAGTCCAACCGGACCGGCCGATCGCTGTCGGCCTCGGGGAGGCTGAGGGGTGCAAACAGGAGATGTGTTAACGTGCTTTGGTTTTCCTTAGGGAGAGAGCGAGGCAGCGGGATCACCAGAGGGCACCAGGGGCCGCGCTGGCAGCCGCAGCTGCAGGGCTCCGATTGCCCGGCCGGGCGCTGAGGTTTGCGTTGTTTTGGTTTGTTACAAAAAGTCCGAGTAAAACAGATCTGTTGGTGCCGACCTCTTTCAGTCTGCGTGCCGGCAGTGAGTGCTGTATTTCTTCCAAAGGGGAATAGAGGTGGAGATCTTGAGGCTGTTTGCTCTGGACAGAACCTGTGTGAGCACTTACACGCCGTGCTTTATCTCCCGTATTTCAGCTTAGTACTTCGGCGTTCTCTGTTTTCTGGGGTGTGCGTTAGTGATTTTTTTGGTTTTGTTGTGTGTTTTTAAATGTCTCGTAAAAGTGCAGGTAACAAGAACTATGTAAACTTTGTTTCTGGAGTTCTGAGTTGAAAACAGGTGGGAATGAAGCACCTGCTGGTTTCTCCAAGCCCACTTTTTGGGGCAATAAAAAAATCAGACTTAACTTTATTTCTCTTTTTCTATATATTGAAGTATTTTCCATGTACTTTTTACTGTTACCTTGTACTAAAACAAAATCTTTGTTATTAAAACAAAATAGTTCCCTTTTGGTAAGAGTTGAAGGCATGCACCATTCAATATACTGAGTCAAATTAGTCTCTGTTAATATGTATGTTCTGAAGAGGTGGTTTTTTTCTTATTTTCTTTGGCCCCCTATTACATCTTTTCCCTTTGCCTACCTCCATTTTCCAGATGTAGGGAATACTGGAATTTTTTTTTTTTTTTTTTTTGGTATCTGAACTACTCAGAGGCAATGAGTTCAGTCACTCACATTTTTCTAGTACTCAGTGTTACAGAACTTGTTTTTACCAGGATGCTGAGAAAGGTGTTCCAAAGGGCAAAGGAACAGCCTGTAAGTTTAACTTTGTGGTGGCAAAATATGAACAAAACATCATTGTTGATTTGAGAATGTGGGATTTTTTTTTTTAACCTGTAAAAGCCATACTTAAGTCTCCTCTATCACTTTGGTCTTTTGCCTCTCAGAGAGAGTTTTGGGATGAAAATGTGGAATTCCCTTCCTATATTGTAGTTTATATCAAGGAGATATTTATATTTAGCTACAGCTGTGATAAAAGAGCTTTTGCACATACAGACTTCTAAGGAGTTGTTTGATTCAGCTGTAGAGAACGTTTTGGCCATTCAAATTGGAACTCTGTGCTTTGAGGTATTGGATGAGGCTCCAAGTGCCTTGGTCTAGTGGAAGATGTCCCTGGCCATGGCACTGGGGCTGGAACTAGGTGATGTTTAAGGTCCCTTCCAACCCAAACCATTCCAGGATTCTGTGTTTGTTCTCTACATTTTTTAAACATCTGCTGAGAAAAAAAAAGTTGTCTGTCTAAAATAGTGGAAGTTTCCTAAAACTTGATGTTTTGGGCAGTATAGTATAATAAAGTCAAAATAAAACTGCAGGAAAGTAATACTGAATAAAAATAAATTCATTCCTATTTATTTAAATGTTTAGTTCATCATGTATCTGTCAAATCTGTACAGCCTGTGTTGTCCAGGAGCTGCCCTTTTAGCTCAAAGAGCATGATATAGGAGCAAATGTAGTTGCTGTTGTGAGCCTTTGTCAAGATTTTCTGAGTAACCTCTCCAAGTCATTGGTGTTGAAACATTTGTAGAATTACAAGTGCAGAATCATATCACTTTTTAACCCCATGTTGTGACTTCAATCTAAATTAAGGGAAAGAATTAGAAAGGTATTTCCTGCAGTGCTGTGCCCAAGGATAATTCTGATAAAGATCCCTAAATCCAAGTGAGAATTTGCATGATCTGTGTGCAATGGTGTGCAAATGCCATGAACAGTTCCTTCATATTGCATAACTTTATCCTTTTTTTTTATATTTTTTAAGTGTTAATTAATAGAACTTCTGTTTTCAAAGAGAGATCATAATTTCCTGAAGGCTGCTGTTCAAAATATTAAAATAACCTAACTGAAAGCAGTCAATATTGACATCTCATGAGAACTCTTCTAATCATTTCAACTTACTTCTTTCAGGTGATGCTGAGCACATGAATAGTGTGCAGAGACTCTTGGCTGCCTCTGTGATTTCCATCCAGAATTCCTGCTTCATCTATCCTGCGTGTCAAAACTGCTTTTCTAGGCTGATACTGGATTCCAGGAGGTATGTCCTGTTTTGGGGATCATGTACTGATTTCCATTAACTTGGGAATCTCTGTTAGCTGAACACTAAACAAAGTGGTGAAAATCCAGCCCCTCCAGATCAAATCCTGATTTTATTTTTTTTCATCTCATTCTACATCTGCAGTGCACCTGGTAGTCCTGTATGACTCTTCACTGAGTGCATGTCCAGAAAGGGATGAGCTTTCTGTTTTAATTGCAGTGGTGGGTGAAATCTCTGACACACAGAAGAACAGTAAATCAATGAATGTCAGCTCTAAATGGAAGGAGCTGACTTTGTAAAACAAGGATACCTGTTGTTTCAAATGCTGAAGTACAAAATAACAGTGCTGTTTCCTGATTACTTTTTATACCTAGGTATTTATACTCAAGCTGCAGGAGGAAAAATCCCAAACCAGAATGAAATGCAAGAAAAATGAGCACAGGAAATTCAAAATTGCACCCCAACAATCTCTCAAAACCCACTGTCCCTTCAATTTCACAACAGGCTAGCATTTAATAAATCAGTGAAAGAAACCAGAGGCATTCTGTCATAATACACACATCTTGCTCTGGGCCTTTGGTAAGATTAATGCCTAAAGGAGTAAAGAATAAGGAAAAAATCTTACAGTTTTTAATGGAATATTTGGTACATTATAGTAGTAATATTTACGGCTGCAGATAAATTCTTACCTCAACAGTGATGAACAGAAGTTCATCTATTCAATCTTTTTTATCCTTTTACTGTTTTTTGTTAGGTTCAGCTGTCTAAAATGTGGCTGCACAGGTGAAGCTAAAGATGCAAGCTACAGATATAGATTGTCCCTAAAGATTGCTGACACTAATGATTTGTTTGACATCACTGTTTTTGGAAGTTGCTTAGATCCATTCTTTGGGGTCACCGCAGAGAATCTGCAGAGGTAAGGAATAGATTGTCTGACCATATAGTTGCTGCTATTTATTCAGCCTAAAAAAAGCTGCAATGAGCCTAGATGGTGGGAAGATGGGTGGGAAGTAACTGCTGAAGTGCTCCCTTCCAGCATTTCCTTGGTACCCATCACCTTGAGAAAGTGTGGAAGTTTGTTTCTTCCTGAAATCTTGATGTTTTGAGATGGATTACTTCTAGGTAGTAGAAGAAATCCTCCACTTGTCTACTGAAGGCTGCTACTACCTGTTAAGTGAACCTCACTGCTTGACTGGTTTGGCTTCTTCCTTGTGTCCTTTCTCTTTTTTGTGAGATGATTGAATTTCCTTTGTTTAAGTAAGTTGGCTTTTCCAGATAGAGCCTCTGGGTTTTCTTTTCTAACATTTTGAATGCACCTTGTGACTATTTGGCAGTGTGACCAAATGTTCCTGAAGAAAGAAGGGATTTCTAAGAATGTCTCTTAGTCCTCAAAGCCTGACCACCCACATTATAGGCTTCAGATTTTCTAAAATGTGAAACTGCCAGAATGGGATATTCAGATAGATTCCCTGCTTCTTTCTCTTGTCTGTTATTTTCCCAATGCCTTGGCTCAAAGATGAATTGTTTGTAGTGGCATATTAGCAGCATTAATGACATGCTTGTGACAGGCATTCTGCCCTACACTGCTGTACTGCTGTCAGCTGTAGTATCCATGTCTTACATGGATACTACAATGCTGTAAAGGCTGGACAGGAAGGATGTGTAAGGAATAGCAGCATCTTGACCTGTACAGTCACTGTGTTGCCAGAAAAATCACAACCATATGGGGAACATGTGAAAGTTGTGTGTGTGTGTATTAAATTTGTTCAGAGTGGTTGTTTTGCTTACTTTATATCACTAACAAGTTAGGTGAACTAAAGAATTGAATTTATAGGTTCATGGTTTTCCTGTTTTCATTGTGAGTTTAGTTGAAGCTAGCACAAAATCTTTTCCTTAACGTGTGTTCTCATTAGCACTATACTGCAGCTAAACTGCTATATAAGGCTTCTTCCTCTGTTGGTCCAGTACTTCCATGTGTTTTTATTCTAGGTATATTCAAGACTTCAATCAGCTGTCAGGAGAAACAAACACAGAGTCAACTACAAGAGCATTGGTTCAAGCAGTGGAAACCTGTTTCATTGGAAAAAGGTTTATATTTGGAGTAAAGGTAACTCTTAATCCACATTATGGCCTTTCAGTGAGTGTCTGTAGCCAGTTGTGGGTATAGACTGAGTTATCAAAGCTTCATGTATGATTTCTTTTGGAAATTTGAGAAAATGTAAGGCTAGGACATGAGAAGGACTCTGCTTCTTTTCCCCAAAACTCCTGTGGTTTTTTTTTTTTGAATGAGTCACATCCAAAAATCATCTTGAATGGCAGTAGTCAGCTTAACAGCTTGTCAGGGTGCTTTTTGGAGAGCCTGAGCTCTCCAATGCCAGCTCCTGTGCATATCAGTAAGAGCTTGGAGCCTGTAAAAAAACCATGTACGGTTGGAGCAAGAAATAGACTCTCTTTCCAAGCACTGCCCTACCTTTCCCATGCCATGTATTCTCCTTTCCAGTCTAAAATGTAAGGAGAAGCACATTCCCTTGAAGCATTTTAATATTTCTGGATTTAAGAGCATTTTCAAAATGTTGTTAAAGTACAGCTGTTCAACATCTGCACTGGTGGCTCTTTTATGTGTTTAACACACTTGGAAATATTAGTTCTTAGCAATATTTCTATAGAAACAATCTTCAAGGTTCTCTTCAAGTGGTGCTTATGTGAGTCATTCATATTATGAAATCTGTGAACTAAATCCTACCTGGCAGGTGTTTTGCCTCTCCCACAGGTTGTATCTGAACTGAGATTTTTCCTGATGTACAGCATCTTAACTAATGGAAGTTGGAGGACTTATTGGATTAACTTTACTTACCTGCAACCCTTGACCAGGTCTCTGGGCCTGATGCCTTGACAAATATAACTAATCCTAGATATCACCAGCCTTTTGGCTGCTCCTGTACACAAGAGCTGAACACACATTCAAAGACTTTGTTCAGCCCGTGGCTGTAGACATTTCTGTATAGTTGTGTTCAGCTGTGTATATGTCCCAGATAATACTCAGAATCAGCATAACATACTTTTAAAGACTTACCTTTGAGGGTGTTGCCCTTGGCTAACAGCCTTCAGCCTTAAACCTTGCACAGACTCAGGGAGGAGGAGGGTTGTTGGAGATAACTATAATCTGCTTTTTGGCCTTTGTGGCTTTACCAGACCTCGAGGGGTAGATGAGAGAGGGTATATCCACTTCTTAAAATATGAGCTAATTCCTTCTCTGTTTAATGTCATTTTTCACCTGTAATTTCAGTGTAGAGGGAAGCAGGTTTTATAAAGAATTGCAGTTGAAGCTCCTTTGAAACACTGCTCTCTAAAAAAATCTGAGCAGATAAAGGTCGTAGCTTATTTCCCTTTCACGGATGTAGTGCACAGAAAGTACCACGCTGGCTTTGGCAGCTGAGCTGCCAAGTCAAGTGTCTGGTACCAGAGTGCTTTGTTTCAAGTGCTGCCCAGTGCTTCCTGCACAAAAGCAAAGCACTGGCCTTAGGCTGCCAGCCATTCACACTGAACTGCACTAGAGGAGGCCCGGAAGCATTCAGTGCCCTAAAGGGAGGAAGAAATTTTCTGTGAAGTCCTTTCTCAGAGTTCTTGGTTGTTTTTCCAGCTCCAAAACTCTGTGATTGCAACAAGCAAAGAACCTCTCACTGTGATGCCCTTTACAGCCCTTGCCAGGGTTTATTTCCCAGGGAGGGCCTTATGTGACAGACTGTTTTGTATTCTCTCCCCTGCAGATCCTGACAAAAAGGGAGATCTAAATTTACTCCTGACTTAAAAGACATGTGTTAATATTTTTTTCTTTAAGTTGATTGTTTTTTTTGTTTTCTTTCCCCCACCCAGGTTTGTGCAAGGGAAGATGGAGGGCATTCTGCTGCCAGCAGCATCTTGCAGAAGTGTTCCAGAATTAATAGAAATACAAAAAACCTTGTGGCGTGCCAGATCTTCCCGCCAAATGCTGCTGTTACTGGCTTCACTGTTATCAGCTACTTAGATCGTCTCCTGCAGTCGGCAAAATTCAGGAGCTGTAAGAACAGCTCATATTTGCCTGATGCGTCATCAGCTCCCATAGATGAACCTCTCAGTGAGCTCAGCAGCTTGTCTAGCCTGAGCAGGAGCTCCTGTTTTGTTCAGTCTAGTGACAGGGAAAGTTTTTTAGGGTGCTGGCAGCAATCCTTAAGTCTGACTTCATCTGTTGCTTGGGTAACAGCGGAAGACTTTCCCACTCTGGAAGGGGGAAAGCTGGTGAGTGAACAGCATGAACAAGAGGAGAAGCCTGTCTCTGCAGAATTGGGCAGTGTAAGCCTCAACAATCAAACTCTTTGGGACTCACAGTTTCTGATCTCTTCTGTGAAGGAAGGGGATAAAGAGAAGGATAATGAATCGAGTATCTCTGCAACTGATAAACTGGAGAGAGTTTCCTCTTCAAACACCAAATGTTCATATGGAAACAGTTCCAAGTTGTTACAACACCCCTTGGAATCTGAGGTAAAAAACAATTACCCAAAAACTAATAGTAGAGATTATTGTTACGCAGAAAAATCCCACAATGCCCTTGTTTGCAAGAGAGATGCCTCAGCTCCTAATCATGTAAGTGTAGCTGGACTGTCTCAGAGGGACTCTATGCTTTGGGAAGAACTCCCATTCTCAGAAAGCCTGAATGAATTGTTAGCCAGAATAGAGGATGGCAGGAGTGTTGTAACATCACCCAGCCGTGATGCAGGCAAACTTGTCCATCTTGAGAGCAGCAAGTTGGGTGTAAATCTTAACAAATCATATTCCAGGCAAGCTGTAGGTGATTTGCCTGCAGCCAGTGTCTCAGGGAGGCTCTTGCCACCAGCAGGGAATGATAGTTGGGAGACCACAGTGTTTGCTTGTCTTCAGTCAAATGCAAACCCTCCAAGTGATGTCTCACAATATGAGTCTTCCCCTAGTGATTCATCTTCAACCCTCAAGGAAGGTGGAGCGTCCTTGCCTGTTACACCAGAGCCTTCTGTTTCTCAGAGCAGATGTGTGCAGTCCAAAGAAGCAAATAATGACCCTGCAAATTCATCTTGGTCTTTTATTAGGCTGTGTGGAGAAACCTGCTCAAAAAAGAGCAAGACAGCCACCTGTGTGCATTCTGCATGTGAAACCTGTTTAGCTTCTTGTGAAAATAAAGAAAACTATTTTACACCAAGCCAAAAAACAGATCTTACACTCACAGGGGCCCAGGTCTCTGATCCACCAACTCCCAACAATGCAAGTATATATAAAAGAGAATTAATACCATTGACAGAACTGTCAGATAATACCTTCAAAAGTGTTAGTAGGAAAGAGCTGCAGTGGAACAGCATCTTCCCTGAAGGCAGCTACAATGCTTCTGCTGACCTCTTTGATGCAAGTGTAAGAGATGTGGCAAAACCTGTGGAATTCTTAAATAAATCATGTAGTTCTTTAATACAAGAAGATACTTTGACAGAGAAGGTCACAGCTGAATCGATGCTGTCTCCTGGAGGTGTTCCTTGTAACAGTTCAAAACTGAGCTTATCCCTACCCAGGTCCCCTCGTGCTTTTAGCAAGCACAGCACACCTGTAACTTACTCCTTTTGGGATTCAGAATGCAGCTCAGTTTGTGCTCAGGACTTTGTTCCTTATTCACAGTCGACTCCTATGACAAAACCTCTGCAGAAACTATGGCCTGTTGGGGAAAGAAGCTCTTTTATCACCCTCTTCACCCCTAAAAATCCCACTAAAATCCATTCCAAATGCAAGCGATCCAGGTCTTCCTTTCAGAACACTCTGCTGCAGCAGCTTACTGGCAAGTTAGTGAAACGTGAGAGACCAAGGAACAGGAAAGACAAAGAAAGTGGTAGCTCTGCTTCCCAGAAGTTCCTGAACAGCCAACTGCCTGCCAGCTTGGAGGAGTGGATCCCTCCATCTTCAAACAAAGGGCTGAAACCAACTGCATCTTTGAATTTAAAAGCAGTTAGCTTGGCTGCTGACTTGCAATCCACCTGTGGGTACACTGGCAGGAACCCTATTTCTGAAAGCAGAAAGAACAGTGAAAATGATGGCTATCTCATCCAAAATGAGAGAATAAGCCCTGGGGATAGAGCCAAGGTTCTAACAACTCCTTCATCCGCAAGTGTCACCAAGGCCTTGTTTTTAAATGATCCTGTCCTGAAAACTTGTTCCCCTTCAGAAGGTGAGAATCACCTCTCAGGTGGAAATTATTCAGGGGTTGTGTTGGAAAGGCCAGCTCTCTGGTCCCCTGAGCTGTTCTTCCAAGCACGGACCCCTTTTTCCAAGAAGCCAAAATACTAGGAAAGATACATTTCTATGCTATGTTCTTTTTAATTTTTTTTAAACTTTTGGGAAGGATCTGGTGGAAGAAAAGAGCTATTTAAAAGTTAAATTGTTTATACACCCATCAGTATATGTCTTGCAAAGAGCAGTTAGGTTTATTTTCAGACCTTAGTACCACAGAGATGAGTGAAATCAGAATTTGTAGTTACTATATTTTCTTGAAAATTAATTAGGATGTGCAATAAACACTTTTGTAAATGTGTGAGTATTGAATAGATCTCACTTCATAAAATACAAGTAGGTGAAGTGTTTTAATGTTCACTGCTGTCTTTACATCACAAGAGCAGCACTGGAATCCATATCCACTCCAGATTCTTGCCTGTTGACTCTCGGGAGAAGGGCCAAGTTTTCATGGAAGACTTGATGGTGCCTTGTATCTGAGCCCATTGGGATCCTGTGACAGCCTTGAGTTGGGTGGAGGGGGCCATCCTGAGAGCTTGGTAGCAGCTCCCAGTTTTCCTACAGGCTTTTTCAAGTTAAAGACTGCTAGTGGCAGGTTCCTGACACTGTCTTCCCTCTACTTACTTTAAGGTCTTCTGTATCCCAAATCCAAACCAGCTGCATTTAGGATCATTGAACAGAGAAGTCTTGGATCTGCTGCTTGTAAGCTTGTAAGTCAGGTCCTGCAGAGGGATGTGGGAATCTGGTGACACAGGATCTGAACAGCCTGAAAATGGTGACATTTTGTTGTGAGTGAATGTTTTAAGGTCCTACTGTGGCCCAAGGGGGTGAAGGGGATGCATCACACTTGTAGAACCAGAAACAGACCTAAAAGTACTTGCTGTGACTTTTTCTTTTGAGATATAAAGTGAATATGAACCATTTACATTGTGACTGGTGACAGGGAGGGGTTACTTGGTTCCTTCTCAGCTGCAAGGCAGATGTTTTTATCTTCCTATGTTTGAGGCCTCGTATACTTTCTACAGCATCTACTTAAGCCTCCCTCTTTGTTCAGAAGAGTTTTTCAGGAATAAGGGTGTTTATTCTCACTGCCTTGTTCCTTATCCATGATTTTTAACATAGATCACCATCACAGAACACACAGAACGTTTTCAGTTTCTCAGTCTCTAGCCTAACGTTTGCACCCTCTCATCAAATGCTTTTCCCTTTGAGAGATGGGAGGGAGAAGGGTATTTGGGATCAAACGAGCTTCTCCTGTGGCTGAGCAGGGTATAAATGAGGTACAGCCTCTCCTGCCAAGGGTGCAGATGTGCTGAGGCTGCAGGCATTTCTGTAGGCTGACCCAAGAAAAAGTTACACATGGTTATGCAGCAGGTCTGCACAGGTAAATTCCTTCTACAAAGAAGCTTTTTCAAGTCAGCATTGGTTGGGTTTTTTCCCCTCCTTATTTACAGTTGAAATCTAGGCACAGGTTCAAAGACTTGCCTGGCATTGAAAGGACATGAAGCACAGGTCTGGAGATCACTGAAAGACCTTATCTCTTCTTGCTGTCCCCAGCAAGAATCTCAAGCACACCACAAACGTTCCTCTGGTATTTAAGGATCCTGCAACAGCAGATGGCAGTGGAAAGAGGTGCAAGATTTCTTCTGACAGGTCCAAGCCTAGAGCTCTGCAGTCCCTGAACCCTGGACATAAACAGAAGAAAAAGGAACATCTTGTTATAGAAGAGAGAGAGACAGAAAAAGAGCAGAATTAGACATCACAATTTTTAACAATGTTTAATTGATAAGCTGATGATGTTTTTAAACTGACAGAGGGGAAATTTAGGTTAGACACATAGAAAAAATTCTCCACCGTGAGGGTGGTGAGGCACTGGCACAGGTTGCCCAGAGAAGCTGTGGATGCCCCATCCCTGAAAGCCTTCAAGGCCAGGCTGGATGTGTCTCTGAGCAAGCTGGTGTAATGGAAGGTGTCCCTGCCAGTGGCAGGGGGATTGGAACAAGATCTTTGAAGTCCCTTCCAACCCAAAACCATTCTGTGGTTCTGTGACCAAGGTAACCTGTGAGTGTAGCTGCTTGCTAAGTGCAGTGCCAGTGACAGCAGATGTTGCAGAACATGGCAGGGCTCTCCTGTAAAGGACACAGAGCTCCCTATGCAAGGCATTCTGGCACAGCCAGAAGAAGTCGCAAGGGCTTTGCAAGCTGCTGCTGAGTTGTCCAGCTGAGCTTTAGCCCAGCAAATC